>VMDO01004241.1:60496-128568 GCA_007922755.1 Pedetes capensis
CTGGGATTTAGCTCAGTGGGTAGAGCGCTGCGCTGCAGTCTCTGAGGACCCGAGTTCAATTCCCAGCACCACAAAAATGGGAGAAGGGCCTGGCAATCCACTCCCAAGGCAATCCCGAAGCACTCAGCCATTGAAAACCCTATGAGGGTCGCTATGAGTCGGATACCGACTCGACGGCACCTAACAACAACAACAACAGTTTAGACTATGTGAAATCAGTTTATTACTGCAGCGATTCTCAGAACTCTTGGGCTCTATAGGGGCAAGAGGAGGGGAGATAGGAGAGGATCACTTAAATTTTTTTCGTCACAGAACTTTTTTTCCTCTAGGTCCATTGTGAGAACCTGGCAATCTATCAAACACAGTTTGAAAAGCGCTAGAATGATGACCTCTTCAGATTTCTTTCCTCCTAAACAGTTCCTGATTCTCCCCCTAGAGAGGCCAAACAGAGAGCAGGTCCACCGGATGCTTAGTTAATGGCCTTTTGTGGGTCCTGAGTGTGGGTCAAAGAACTGAGGCCCAGGAGACTCGTCAGAAAAGGGCAATGCACTAGAAAATGTTTAGAGGGGCTGGGGTTTAGCTCAGTCGGTGGAGCACTGCTCTGCACCTTCTGAGGACCCAGGCTCGATCTCCAGCATGGCAAAAATGGGAGAAGGATATAGCATGCCATTCCCCCAAACAATCCCCAAACAATCAGTATTGAAAACCCTATGAAGGTCACTATGAGTCGGACACAACGAGACAGCACCTAACATCAACAACTTCTAAGCAGTTATTGGCATTTACCTCCAGAAAAAGTAATAGTGGGGATGGTAGGCAAAGTGCTTTGAGCATTTATGCTTATGCAGTAGGCACTGTGCTTCACATAGATGATCCCAGGCAAGCCTTACAATTGCCTCGTGAGGGACACACCTGTATTCCGCTCATTTCACAGATAAAGTACCTGAGGCTTATTGAGAGGCCAACTGACTTACCGAAGGTCACACAGCAACTACAGAACAGGGATTCCCTGCCTCCAAAGCCCACCAGCTTCAAGGGCTCCATTCCTTCACTCCCCTTTACCAAGGGCCTATTTTGTCTGTATAGTCTGAACTTCCTCTTGTTGACATGTTCCCTTACAGGGCCTCCTCTTTGGTGTGCACAGCTGGATTCACTTAATGGGTTGAGCATTGTCAAGGGACTTCAAAAACGTTATTTGCTTTCTCTGTACTTTGCCATAGTGCTTGGTGACCACACATCCACCTTGCAGGGCCCCTCACTCAAGGCCGCCTCTCAGACATTTCTTACAGATTTCATGGGAGGCAAGACATGCTCAGGCAAGCCTTAGGGTGGGGGTAATGAGGGATGAGAGCAAGGTGGAAAATTCTGGCAAGTTGAGCTCCAGGCAGGCGCATCTTCTGCTTCAAACACTTTAAGTGCTTTGGAACCAGCCAGTGCAAAGCCATCACTCAGAGGACCTCACAGCTATTTCGGCGTGAGTCGAAAGGGACTCCTCAGCATGCCTGGTCTGCCCAGCTGCACCACATACAGAAACAGACCTGGTGCTGCTTACTCTCTGCTTGCCCTTCTCTGTCAATTTCCTGCCCATCTCTGCCATGCTCCCTGCCCAGAGGCCGACCTCTATGGAATTCATCCCTCAGATGCCTGGGCTTCCTGTGCCCAGTGGAAAACACAATGGGTGACTGGAGGGCAGGAGGAGAGAGACCCTATGGAGACTATTTCCCCATTCCCTTTCTGTTAAGCCATGGGTCTAGCAGTGGAAATGTCTCTCTTGTTGTTGTTTACGTGCTGCCCAGTCAGTGTCCAACTCATAGTGACCCTACATACAACATACTATTATCAATGCTTCTCTGCTATTCACAGGGATTTCAATGGTTGATTGTTTTGGGGGAGTGGATTTCTAGGTCCTTTTCCCAAGCCTACAGCACCTGGTGTTTCCTGGAGGTCTCCCCTCCAAGTAAACCAGGCCCAACCCTGCTTAGCTTCCAAGAGCTGACAGGATCGGATGCCACAGGTGTATGGCTGCCAGCTTATGTCTCTCTAGAGCCACCAAACAGCCCTATCTCCATGGCTTCAGCTGGCACAGGGCTCTGACAACACTCTTTGTCCCTCTAGTCCTTCAGGTGTAGGAGTGATAACAACTTCCTGGTGTTGCTCATCACTGAGTGCCTCACTAACTCCTCCCCAAACTCTCTGCAAATAGTCTTTTTATTAAATTTTTATCACACCATTTGAGGATTCTTAGGGCCTTAGAAATGACAGTGTACATTCTCAGAGCAACCATACTCTCAGCATTTGCTCAAACAAGTTCCATGTGATTGTCATTTTTTTAATTAAGGTGGATTATATGTTGTATTGGCTGGGAGTTAGCTCAGTTGGTAGAGCGCTGCGCTGCAGTCTCTGAGGTCCCAAGTTCAATTCCCAGCACCACAAAAATGGGAGAAGGACCTGGCAATCCACTCCCAAGGCAATCCTGAAACAGCCATTGAAAACCCTATGAGAGTCGCTCTATGAGTTGGATACCCACTTGACGGCACCTAACAACAACAACAACAACAACATATGTTGTATAAATAAGCAGGATGCAGACAGGAAAGGCACCATAACTCCAATCCTCTGGCGCAAGCACCATCCCATTGGACGGGGCTGGTGGCTGTGGCACTGAGAACTCAGGGTCACCGGCAAGTCAAGGGAGAGGCTGCATAGTAGAGGAGAGGGACACTCAAGGCCAACACAGTGAGTATCCCTTGGATGGAGCCAGATTCCAGGGAAAAGGGTTGGAGTGAAGAGTAAGCCCCATGCAAGGCTGAACCTATTGCATTTCAATGACTCCCAGAGGAAAAGTCAGCTTGGTCCCATTGTCCAGGAAAAGAAATTCACAGTGCTTGGCACTTTTCCATCTCAGGGTAGGGTGTCTGCAAAAGAAACAGAGGCCTGGCTGTATGTAAAGCCCAAAGGTAAGGAAATCTTTACAGAGACCATGCAGTTATGGCAAGAGAAGATTTCTTCACCCTACAATAGAGAGAAGTACTTGAGACTGTTGGTTCCAAACAAAAGGATGCCAGGATGACAGCCACAGATCACTTTCTAGCATTCACAGTGACTTGCAAAGAAGGGATGAGGGGCAGAAGCTCCCGCAATCTGCTCTATGGAGATAGCCTAGAGAGCGGCTGTTTGGCTTCTATTACTATGACCCCATTTTGCCTCTACATCAACATAACAGAATATGATCCCAACAAATCCACAAGTGAGAAAAAACAAATAGGCCAGGATTTTTAGTTCAAAAACAGTAGTTATCATGTGCACGTGGCATCCAGTGTAGATGTTTGGAGAAGAGCCTATTTGGAGCCATCACATCTACCTAAAATTTCCCAGATGGGCCTGCAGCAAATAGGAAGCAGCTTCATGTTCACACTTTAGCATGTCTATTTGCCAATGGGCAAAGGAGACAGATTAGGAGTTTATGCCCACTTTTAAAAATGAAGCTTCTTTTAATTAAAAATATTTTGGATATCTAAAAAGTATAGATAGTAAAATGAGAAAAGAAAAGAAATAAAATATTACAGATATAAATGCCCTTCCCTCATCTTCATTATTGCCTTTCCTACACAGGATCAGCTCTCTGAATTTTGTGATTATTCCCTAACATGGTTTTCTTCTTTAATTACACATGTAAATATTTGTAAATCAGAGAGTATTGTTTTGCATGATTTTAAATTTAATAGCAATGGTATCCTTCTACAACTTGTTTTTTGCCCTTAATATTGTTTCTGAGATTACATCTCACTTTGTTGTTGTTAGGTGCTGTCAAGTTGGGTCTGACTCATAGTGATCCTTTGTACCACAGAACAAAAACACTCCCCAACACTGTGCCAGACACAGGATCTCTTTTATGTTTCAGTTCATTGTTGTATTAACTGTGTCAAACCATCTAGTTGACGGTCTTTCTTTTTTTCATTAACCTGCTACTCTCCCAAACATGATGTCCTTCTCCAGAGATTGGTCCCTCCTGACTCCATGTCCAAAATACATAACACAGTCTAGCCATCTTCAAAGGAGCACTCTGGTTGCACTTCTTCTAGGACAGATCTGTTGATTCTTTTTGCAGTTCACAGTGTATTCAATATTTATCTCTAGCACCATAGTTCAAAAGCATCAATTCTTCTTCTGTCTCCCTTATTCAATGTCCATCTTTCACAACCACCTGACATGACTGAAAATACCATGGCATAAGTCAGACATACCTGCATCTTCAGTGTGATATCCTTACTTTTCAACACTTTAAAGAGGTCTTTTGCAACAGCTTTTCCCAATGCAATGCATCTCTTGATGTCTTAACTGCTGCTTCTGTGGGTGTTGATTACACAACCAAGTAAAGCAAAATCTTGGAAACCTCAGTCTTTTCTCCATTTATCAAGAAGTTGCGTTGAGGTATAATCCATACTGAAGGCTGTGTTCTTTGATCTTCATCAGTAAATGTTTCACATCCTCTTCATGTTCAGCTAGCAGAGTTGTATCATCTGCATAACAATCATGATGCCGCATTTTTTCTTCATAATATCCAACTTCTCAGATTATTTGCTCAGCATCAAGATTAAAAAGGTAGGGTGAAAGGATACAGCCCTGACGCACACTTCTCCTGACTTTAAACCAGTGTTTCCTTGTTCTTTTCAAATAACTGCCTCCTGAGTCAGATCCTACACAGATTCCTCATGAGTACAATTAAGTACTCTGGTATTCCAGTTTTTTGCAATGTTATCAATAATTTTTTGTGACCCACACAGTCAAATGCCTTTGCATAGTCATTAAACATAGATAGACATCTTTCTGTTATTCTCTGCTTTCAGCTAATATCCATTTGATATCAGCAATGATGTCCCACATTCCACACCCTCTTCTGAATCTGGCTTCATTTTTTGGCAGTTCCCTATCTATATACTGCTGCAGCCACTTTCAAATGATCTTTAGTAAAATTTTATTTGTGTGTGATATTAATATCATTTGATAATTTCTACATTCAGTTGGAACCCCTTTCTTGGAAATAGGCACAAATATGGATCTCTTCCAGTCAGCTGGCCCTATAGCTGTTTTCCAAATTTCTTGGCATAAACAAATGAATACCTCCAGTGCTGTGTCTGTTGAAACATCTCTATTGGTATTCCATCAATTCCTGGAGCCTTGTGTTTTGCCAGTTCCTTCAAGGTAGCTCCCACTTTGTCCTTTAGTACCATTCCTGATCATATGCAACCTTTTGAAATAGTTGGTCACCCACCAATTCTTTTTGGTATGATGACTGCGTGTTTCTTATATCTTCTTTTGATTTTCCTGTGTTGTTTAACATTATCCCTATAGAATCCTTCACTATTGCCACTCGAGGCTTGAATTTTTTATTCAATTCTTTAAACTTGAGAAAAACAGAACATTTTCTTCCCTTTTGGTTTTCTACCTCCAGCTCTTTGCATATGTCATTATAATATTTGATTTTGTCTTCTCAAGCTGCCCTTTGAAATTTTGTGTTTAGTTCTTTAACTTCATCACATCTTCCTTTTACCGTAGCTGCTCAATGTTTAAGTGCAAGTTTCAGATTGGTTCTTTATTCCTTTTTTTTCCTGTCTTTTTAATAAAAGAATGATGTCTTTGACGTCATGGCAGAGCTCGATCATTAGTGTCTAACACAGCAAACCTGTTCTCAAGGTAGTCTCTGAACTCAGGTGGGATATACTTAAGGTCGTACATTTATTCCCATTTTCCTCAGTTTCAGTTTGAACCTGCATATGAGTACTTAATGGTCTGGTCCACAGTCAGTATTAGTACTTGTCTTTCAAGTGCCCTCACTTTTTTCCACTATATTCTATAGTATTCTATTGTGTTAACATCAAATAATTTAGCCAGTCTTGTGGTTGATGGTAGACATTTGGGTTGCTTTTTAACTCTTAAAAACCATGTTATAGTGAATATTCCTGAACAACCCTCTTTTTCACATGTATTAGACTTTTCTAGACTTATGTAGAAGTGAAATTATTGGGTTATAGGTTAAGTGCATCCTCAATTTTACTAGATTGTACAAAATTGCCCTCAAAAGTGTTCATATCAATTTAATCCTATCTTTGGTGAAAAGGAGTTATCCTTTGCTCTACATCTAATGTGATGAATATGAACTTTTTGCCACTCTGATGAATTTGGAATGGGTCTCCTTGTGATTTTAATTTATGTACTTCCCTGATTCCAAGTGAGGTTGGGCTTCTTTTCATATGCTTATTATTCTATAGAATTATCTTAATGTTAAAACTTATTTACCTGCTTTTAGTGAAACCAAAGAATTTTTCTTTAATTTATACAAGTCTGAACAAGTTATGTACTTCTTCACTTCATTGGGAAACTTGGGGAAGGAATAAGAGCTGTGAATGTAAGAGGAGGAGTGAAGACTTTTTTTTTCTTTTTTTTTTTTTCATCCTGGCTGTGAGACAGGGAACTTTTAAATAAGCCATAACATATATTACTGATGAAGCACTTGAAGGAGAGATTCCAACAACCTCCAGGCAATGTGGGGAATGCCTCTTTCAATCTTGTTGGCATTGTCTACAAAGAGTTCAGAATGTCTTCATTGTGCCCTTCACCTGTAAGACACACAACTAAGGGCACATCACAAATGAATGGAAGCAAAGGCACCATCTTCCTGCTGTAGGAAGCACGCTGTATCTACTTTCCAGGCAAGTGAAATCATTCCTCTAATAATAGACACTGGGAGGAGACTCCATGATGTCCTTGTGTTCCCCAAAACTCATAAAACAAATCTACATTCCTCAACTTGGAGTCTCTCTCTCTCTCTCTCTCTCTCTCTCTCTCTCTCTCTCTCTCTCTCCTAGCACTGATCACATGGAATACTATTGTTTACTTCCAGATACTTCCCCCATGACATTATGGAGTATCCTGAGGACTCATGTGTGTATGAGTCCCTAGCATAAGAATAGTGGCAAAGGGATGAATTTGTCTAGAAGTGCACAAGAGCAGATAATACGTGTTATTCAACTTCATAGTTCTAGAAAGCATCCAATCCATATTGCTTAAGGGAAGGAATTTCTTCCATACTGTTATGGTTTTGATCCAAAATATCCCTCAAAGGTCCTGTGTTTGAACATTTGGTCTCCAGCTGGGGATGTTGTCCTGGGAGGCTATGGATCCTAGCTTTATGGAAACAGGTCACTGAGGGCGAGCCTTTGGAGATTGTCTGTGGGCCCCTGATTCCAATAAGCTCTGTGCTCCTGATCAGCTGAGAGATGAGGTTCTGTGCCACAGGCCTGGACCACCTGTTCTGCCACCATGCCTGCCCAGCCATCTTGCCTTCTTGACTCTATGAACTGACATCCTCTAACCATAATCCCCCAAAAATCATTCCTCCCATAAGTTTGTTTCTGTCAGGCATTTTGCCACAGCAACATACAAGCTGACTAATAGACATACTGTATCTTTTTCCTTAAGCTTTAACAGCAGAGTAATGATAGAAGTAAGAAGCCCCTCTTGCTCAGCATGTAAAAGATATCTAAAGCATACCTTGTGGTGCCTCCTTTCCATGAAGCCTGTCCTGACTTCTTCATTTCACAATGATCCTCCCTCCTCTATGTATTTCATTAGTACTAGTACCTAGTGTTAGTACTGTCCATAATGCCTATTACTGTTCATAGTACCTAGTATTCCAAGTGAAAGAAAGCTATCTGGCAAATAATAATAGTAATGATCACAAAGATTTATGAGGTTTGCCCTGATGTCCAGGCAAGATTCTAAGTACTTTACATGTATGAACTGAATCCTCCTTTGGGGAATGGTCTACTAATATTACCATTTTGTAGATGAGGGTACTGAGGCTCAGTTTATAGGCTATCCTCCTAATATGTGGTGGAATTTGAATTTAGATTCCAGTAGTTAGACCCCTGGAAGCCACTATGCCATAGCAAAGCTATGACTGAACATAAATAAGCCCTCAAATGCTTCTTGCATTTCTTTCAGTGGAAAGTAGCGGTGGACTTAATAAGAAATTAATTATCTTTACATCTTTGTCTTTGACACCTACATCAAATCACTAAGGCCCTGAAGAATTTGTTGATTCCTTTTGCATATATTAATAAAAGTTCCTAGTCCTGTGGGCTTGCCACATATACATTGTCACCTCACCTAAAGACCCCAGAGCCCAGAGGCATGATTGCATTTTGCTTCCCAGATTCTTTCCTTGGACATAATTCAACATACAGTGCCCAATATCCAGCACCTTCTCAAATATTTGTTGAATTACCACAACCTTTAACAACTAGGAATTATACAACAATCTGTAGTGTATCAAACACTTTTCATATGCCTTATTTCAGACATATGCAACCACACAGTCTTTTACATCATGTGTTTTTTAGCATTTTTTAAATTCATGATCCCCATTATTACGTATACCACTAACTACATTATATAATTTATGTGCAGTCCAAGACAATTTCTCTTTACTCAATGTGCCCTAGGAAAGTCAAAAGTTTGTACAACTCTTCTACATCATTCAGACTCACCTTAGTCCTGTACCCAGGATTAGTGTCATTTCCTTTTGACACATGACTAAAATCTTTGCTTAGAAATGGCCACAAGCTTATGGAAGGTAGCTCAGCTAATTAGTAGAAGGCAAGAATTCAAACCCAGATCCTGATACCAAGTGCCATGGTACAACATTTTCTGCTACTAATTAAGTTGATCCCATTTATCCTTTGTCCTGTTTGTTTTTATACAAGATACATGCACACACAGACACCCACACAACTGACTGATCTTTTTAGACCAATGGAATAATAGTCAGCTCAGAAAAAGAGGAAAGGATCTAAACTGAACTTTCATTCTATGCATATGAATGAATGAATGAAAGAACACATGGATAAAGCGTGTGAATGCCAGGCAAGATTTACTTTGACATTCAGCCTGGGCAGTTTGTACACATAGCCTGAGAGGTGGGATATTCAGAGCATAGCACCAGATCAAACCACCTGTTCTTGGAACAAAGGAACAAGAAGCAAAGCCCCCAGTCAGCAAGTATTCCCTCAGAGCTAGCTCTGTGCTGCCAGAAGGCTAGGGGCTACCAGTGTCACAGTGGGTAAGGCAAGTTCTAGCCTTTTAAGAACTATGTTAGCAGATGGATCTCCATGGTGACAGGACCTGTCAGAGGAAGCACACTGTTCAGAGCCCCATTTGAGCAGGGAATGGTGTGGAGAGGGGAAGAACAAAGTCCGACCTAGTCTTAGCACAGACAAGAGGAAATGAGAAGCACACCACATCAAGGAAAACTCCAGACAGACAGTGTCATGAAGGAGTTTAAAATAACCTGTATAGCCCCAGTGACCAGGACAGCAATGCCCACTCAGACTTTCAGGGGGTGAGTCTATGTCCCAGGGTACCTGGGACAGACTCAATTCATGCCTTCTTCCCCACCGTCCCATCCAGCTAATGCCCCTTTCACTCTTGAGAGAGTCCTGGTTTAGACACTAAATTATATGGTCACCCTTGCCTTCCAAGAAATTCATGACTTTCTCCAACAGTCTCTGGGCAAGAAAGTAATTTGGCTTCCCAAGGTCATTGAGTTGCCTTATTTCTGTTCCTTTTCCCAGAGCTTCTCCTCACAGTGGCTACCATCCATAGCCCATACAGGTCCTAAGGGGACAGCTCTCAAGTGTGGGTCTGTCTTTCTGTCCTGTGGGAGCACTGAAGCCAAAACAAGTCACCAGGGGTCCCATAGTGATAAGCTTTATATTCAGGCACCCCCGTTTCATGTCCTGGTCCTGATAGTCTGTCTCTTTATAGATGTTTCCAAATACAAGTTTGCTCATCTGAGTCTCAGTCTCCTCATTTGTAAAAAGAAGTGACAATATCCTTCTCATGAGATTGTTCTGAGGAGTCGATAAAGGAGAAGAAGTGAAAACATCCATCACAGTGCCTGGATTGTCTCCCCAGTAGACCTTCCAGAACATGTTAGCTCTCAGATAGAAAGGGGCAGGGATAGGAACCCAGCAGGTGCATAAATATTCACAAGACTATTCACAATGGCCCCAAACTTGGAAATCACCAAAGTGCCCACAAATGGAAGAATGGATAAATAAAGGATGTTATACCTACATAATGGAATATTACACAACAATGAGAGCACATGATCTATACAACAACATTATGATAAAAAAATAGCAAAAAAAAAAAAAAAAAAAAAAAAAAAAAAAAAAAAAAAAAAAAAAAAAAAAAAAAAAAAAAAAAAAAAAAAAAAAAAAAAAAAAAAAAAAAAAAAAAAAAAAAAAAAAAAAAAAAAAAAGCACCAGATGAATAAGTACCCACTGCATGATTCCATTTAGAGGAAGCTCATAAACAGGCAGCATTATTCTACAGTGGTACAAGTCAGGATTACGGAAGGGCAGCAACCAGTGGGGCTTCCTGGGGAGGACGACAGACTTGGACTGCTCTGTTTCTTGATGTGGTTACACAGGTGTGTTCAGTTTGTGAAAATCCACTGATACATATAAATTGTATACTTTCTGAATTATGTTGAACTTCAATAAAAAGTTAACATAAAACTTTGCTTTGGTAGAGAGTTAAACAGGCTAAGTAGGCAGTAGACACTTACAAAAATCAGGGAAAAGCTTATCTAATAAATGTTTACTGAGTTCCACCTCTTTGCCATACACAATTCAAGATGCTGGGGAAATAGAGCCAATGAGATTAAGTTTCTGTTCATCATCATTATCGTCTTTCTCTTCATTACCATCACCTGCATCAACATCAAAATTTCTCAGTGCTTACTATGTACCAAGTATGGTCACAAGTACTTTTTTTCTTTTCTTTTTTAAAAAACCACATAATGCATTAACTTTATTGTGAGAAGTGTTCATTTTACAGATGAGGAAACTAAGGCATAGGAGATAAAGTCACTTGGGCAAGGTTGCACAGCTAGCAAGATGTGGTGTCAGCATCTGACTCAAGCTATCAAAGCCCAGGTCCTATGCTCTGAAAACCAGCTTCACACTGCCTCTTGCAGCCAAAAAGTCTTGTCTGCTTGTCAGACCTGTAGTGCCCGCTTTCATTTGGACTGCCATGGATATCAATAACATTACCTCTGCTCAGGTAAGGGCCATGGTGAAGTATTGATGGTGTCTTAGAACAGCAGAGCAATTCCCAACTCTACCTCTGAGCAACAGCCAGAGTAATGCCTCATGTGTGGACAGGCTGATAAATAGATTGATGGAGGCTAAAAACAAAAAGGAGAGTTAAAATAGCCAGTCCTCCAGCTGCCCAAAGCCCAAAAGAACTCTGAATTTGTTTCAAGCTAACTTCAAAGCTGCCTCTGGCACTGGGAAAGTATTGACAGATCTCTCCACTGACCTGGAATCACTCCCTTCCCTTCCTGCCCTGCCCTGGGGACTTGAGGCTGGGAGCTGTGGCATCTAGAAGGAAACAAAGAAGTGCACACTGGCATTGCTCACTGAGAATGTGGGCAGATGGTGAGTTGTGAGTCTGGGTCCCTGAGGCTGGCATATCAAGCATGCATCACACAGGCAAGGTTTGCTTTGGCATTTGGGCTGGGCAGTCAGTGTACATAACCTGAGTGGTGGAATGTTCAAAGCACAGCTCCAGATAAGACCTCCTGTGCTTGGGAAAAAGGAGCAAGAAACAAATACCCACAAGGAGAAATAATCAGGTTTGGCAGAGAGACTTATGCAAACTGATGTGAATACTTATGTAGGCAAGAAGCTCCCCATGGGCTAGCAGGGTTCCCCGAGAACACGCCCTTCATCTTGCAAAAGCCCTGGTAAAGTGAAAAGAAATTCCTAAAGGTCAGCCTGTCCAGCTTCCTATGGTAAGGCAGGACAGCAACAACGCCACCTGGTCATGTTTCCACCTTGATATACCCACACCACTCAGATTAGCATGGGGTGAATGACAAATGCAAATTGACAGCAAAAGTCAAGACATAGGCACGGTGGCATACACCTGTAATCCCAGCGACTCAGGAGGCCAAGGCAGGAGGATCGCAAGTTTAAGACCAGAGGCAGTCTGCATAATTTAGCAAGACCTTGTCTCAAAAAGTGAAAAAAAAAAATGGCTGGGGGTACAGCTCAGTGGTACAGCACTTGCAAAGCATGCAAGCACGAGGCCCTGGGTTCAACCTCCAGTACTGAAAAAAAAAAAAGTCAAGACATTAGTTCACTTTGCCCAGTCATGACACAACTCTATAGAAAAATCAGCTGCCTGTCACGTAGATAGCAAACAGAACAAAGCACAGGAAAAAATGCACTTTTTCATAGGCGCACAGAGCTACCACCAGTGTGATCTAGAGAACAATGGATTCCTCTAAAACAAATTCATATAAGTAGTTAAAGCTTTTGGAGTTTTACCAGGCTCTAGGCCAAGGACTTAACATACACCTTCCCATTAACCATCCCGACACCCCTGGGAGGAAGGGAATGCTGTTATCTCCAATTTACAGACGAGAAAGCTGGAGCACAGCTGGGATGGGTGTTTGCTAGGTGAGTTATAAAATGGAAAGCAGCATGCTCAGGAGACAACTCTGAGACAGAGTGCAGGGGCCCAGGGTTGTATGGAAGGGCTCTTGGAATCACAGCCTAGAGAAAGGCACTGGGGGAGTGGAGCCTCAATACAGCCTTAAGTAAGGTCTCAGCCAACCCCACGGGGATCCTGAAACTGGGATGCTCTTCAGAATGTCTTCATGATGGTTGCAGGGACTCACACCTATAATTTCAGCAACTCTGGAGGCTAAGGCAAGAGGATCACACATTCAAGGCCAGAGGCAGCCTGTGCAACTTAGCAAGACTCTGTCTCAAAATAAAATAAATAAATAAATAAATACATAAATAAATAAACAAACAAAAAAACATAAAAGAAGCTAGGGTACAGCTCAGCAGGAGAGCGCTTGCCTAGTATGTGCAAGGTCCTGAGTTCAACACCCAGTCTTGGGAAAAGAAAAAGAGCAAGAGAACATCTCCATGCTAGGGCTGAGGGGCCAGCCCTTATAGCTCTTATAGTCATTGGATGCATGAGGACATTGGACACAGGAGGATGCACTGGACACAGGAGGACAGCATGGTGGTGACACAGTTGGGAGCACTGGATCCATGGTGACACAGTTAGAGTGACTGTGGCTGGGCAAGTCTCTTCAGTTTAAGTGATTCCAAGGAGGGTAGACCATGACCAACACACCTTGCAGCTGGGGACTTGATCTCAAAGGGCATCCGGGTAACACAGCCTGGATTTGGACCCAATCAGCCAATCTGAGGGTAGGGTCCAAAAACACGACCATCGCACTGCAGTGCCTGACTGGCTCCATCGGGATCACTCTCCAGTCCAGCCTCTCAGTCTTCCATGCTGCCTTCTTTTTCTTACATATTCTGTTATTAAGGAGGCCAGGCTGATGCTGGTGTGGAGGGAGGGCATTGTTGTAGTTTGGGGGTGAAATGCACCCCAAAGGCCCATGTGGTAAAGGCTTGGTTCCTGGCATGGCATTATTGGGAAGTGGTAGAACCATGAAGAGATGAGTCCAGTGGGAGGTGTTCAGGTCATTGGTGGCTTGCCCCTGAAGGGGATCGTGGGACCCCAACCCCTTTCCCTTCCTCTTTTTTCTCATCCCAGCGATTTGATGAGCAGCTTTGCTCTCCCACATGCTCCCTGCCACTTTACCACAGGCCAAAAAGCAACAGAGCCAACTCACCATGGACTGAAACCTCTAAAAATGTAAACCAAAACAAACCTTTCCTCTTCATAAGTTGATTACTTCACATATTTGTCATAGTAAAGGAAAGCTGAGAAACTCTGGCAGCCATAGGGCCTGATGCTCCATAGCTTTCCTAGACCAGGGGTCATGCCCACACAGTGGAATCAGACACAGGGTAGCCAGATGGCTACATGCATCCACCATGCCACCTGATAGCAAAAGCAGAGCTTTCCTGGGGATGGGTGATGCTTGACCTGGCAGACTCAGGGTGATCATCTAGGATGGAATGTCATTTAATGACGGACTGGTAAAAAATGAACGTCCGAACAAGTCACATATGATCCCAAATATACAAAGGCCTGTATGTCTAGGCATAAAGAAACCAGAAAAAACTGAAAACAAAATATGTTGCAGAGTAACATGAACAGTAAAATTCAACTTCAGTGAAAACCAAACACTCAAGCAAGACCTTCCCTACCTCTACAGACCCTTGTAGGTATTTGTAAAACAGAGGAAAAGAAAAGATGCACTACTAGGGTACCAACATTAATTACCAGTATGTAGAGGGGGACCCATGATTATCTTTCTACTTGGCACTGTATGATATTGACTCATACGTTTAAGCAAGGAAGAATTGTCTCATAATATGGAAAAATCAAATAATAAATTTTTCAAAATTCCATATAGCCCCATTTGCTCAGTGGGAGCCTATATGAAAATATTATTTCATCCTCTCTCCTCCTTCTCAGTTTAGGAGGCAGCTGCTAATTGTCCATCTGGGGATGATCAAAAGACATATTTAATTCAAGATGGAGAGTTGTCTATGCTGTCTTCATCACTATATAAAAGAACTTCATTTTAACACTATTACATGGCACATAACCCCCCCACACACAAATATACTGAGGATGCCAAAAATGTATACACATTTTAAGAGGTGTTATCTATGTATTATTTTTTGAAGTTGAGTTGAATTGAATTATAGTAGCAATGTTTAATATGGTGTTCGCTCAAAAGATGATGTTTGTTTATTTATATATTTATTTTGCCACACTAAGGTACTAAACACAGGGTCCTATGCATACTTTGCAAGTGCCCTACCACTGAGCTGCATCCCTAGCCCCCTTTTTTATTTTTTATCTTGAGACAGAGTCTCGCTAAATTACACAGGCTGCCTCTGATCTTGAAGTTGGTAATCTTCCTGACTCTGCCTCCCAAGTTGCTGGGGTTACTGGCATGAGCCATCATGCGTGGCGAAAAGATGGTGTTAATTAAGTGAATGCTAGTACCATCATAGCGTGCAGTTATGGCACTGTGGTGTCTGATCCCATCAGATCTCAGAAGCTAAGCAGGGTTGGGCCTAGTTAGTACTTGGATGGGAGACCACCTGGGAACACTAGGTGCTGTAGGTTTGGGAGAAGGACCTGGCAACCCACTCCCAAAAAACAATCAGCCAGTGAGAACCCTATGAATAGCAGAGAAGCACTAATAATACTGCTTTACCTGTTGTATGTACACAGGGTCACTACGAATCAGACACGGACTCCATGGCACCTAACAACAAGAAGCACCACCATGCAACAGGCAGCACAGTCAAAGAAAAAGGGAGAAGTATGGTTATCCTTCTAGGCAAATGGCATTTGAAATTCAAGAATGTTGTAGAAGTGCAATAATGGAAGTATGAGTATACAACAGAGCCTATAGCATGCCTATCAATTTCACACATTCACGATAAGTTGGAGATGCATAGTACTGTTGCACAAGCAGTAGTTCTCTGTAATTAGAAGTGTCTTGATGCTGATGGTAACCACTTTGCACATCTCTGTAATTGCAGAAATTAAACATGACTTGTAGCTATCTTTTCTTATTGGTATGTACTAAGTATTACAATTTTAATACAGTTTTTTCTTCCTTAAAAAGCATATATTTTTGGCATCCTCTGTATATGTCTCCCACCAACATAAGTTTGCCCCCAAAATCTATAATGCTCTGCAACCCAATTTGTAGTTGAAGAGCAAAGCTGGGATCACCTGCTGTTTGCTATTATCTGTGACCATGTGTCTGTTACTGCACTAATGAAAGCTGACCATACCAAGCCAACTCCCAATGATCCTGGCACACAGACATGAAGAGCCAAGAGATCCTGAAACCCAGCTTTCTTTTCCACATCTGCTGACAAGAAGTCAAAAAGGTAGTTTTAAGTTTTTTCCACATTTCCTTGTCCCTGGCTACCCCCTAAGAGAAGCATTCCAGATGATAGGGACCACCAAAGAGTAGATGGATGAAGACAAAAATGTTCACATTGTTTATAAACTAAGTAGTTCTTGTCCATCTGGTTGGTTGTAGTGATTGGCTTCCAGCCACACCTACAACAGAGCCAACTCAATGGGCAAATCTCCATTGTTTCCCCCAGGGTTACCTCCTACATGATTGCATCTGATAATGGGGCTAATGGACACTGGTGACCAGGTGTGGATTCTACAATGCAACTTGACTTTTATGATCTCCAAATGTGTAGAGGACATGAAGGAGACTTAGTCATTTCTTGACAATAAAGCAATATGTTAAATGTTGTAACAGCTTTGTGCCAGGTTCATAGGATTAAGGAGGAAGGGGTGGTCATAAGGAGGCTTGCAGAAGAAGTTTGAGAGAGAAAGGGACTCTAGAGCAAACCTTGAAGGATGAGTAGAGTAGAAAGACAGGATAAGGGAAGGGTCTTCCAGGTAAGGAGAACTACAAACAAGGGGATAGAGGTGGGACATTCTTGTGACTAGATTCAGTGATATGCATGTAAACCAAACCATGAAGAATGATGGGAACTTTTGGTGGATACAGCAGTCGGCCATACAAAAGCACCTTCCTCTCAAACCTGGGGCCTGACCTCTGCTGTCTGCAATAGCATCATATCTCAGGAACTCACATCCATCTCCTTTGCATTAACTTACTTACTGCTGGTTTTTTCCCACCACATCCTTTGTTCTGTCCTGGGATACTGGATTTAGAGTTTAACTTTAGTTTACTTACTTTTCCCTCTATTTAGCTAATTGCCAGTAATTGCAACAACCACCATAGCCATAGCTGTCGGCCAGGGGTAACCATCCCAAACTATCCTGAGATGGAGGTATTATTTTATTATCATCTTCATTATCATTCCTACTTTTCACATGAAAAAAACTGAGAATCAGAAAGGCAAAATAATTTTCAAGGTCTTACAATAGATAAAATGGTGGAGTCAGGAATTGTACATAGGTGTTTCTGATTCTAGAATCCATATTCCTAATGGCCAAACTGTAATGATCTTCTCTACACTACCACACTTCCTCTGTTTGTATCTGAGAGACATAGCAGGACCCAACAAACCTTTTATGTAATGAGCCATGTCGTAAGTATTTTCAGCGTTGTATGTTCTTAGTCTCTGTCACATCTACTCAGCTCTGCCATTATAGCATCAAAACAGCCATAGATGATTCATAAACAGATATGCCTATGGCCATGTTCCAATAAAACTTTATTTATAAAACAGGGTGACAGGCTGTATCTGGCTATTGAAGTTGCCAGCTCCTTATCCATAGTATTTTTTTATCTGTTCATTTAGCCAATATTTGTTGAGTGTCTTCCTTTTGCCTGGCTCTATTCTAAGTTCTGGGACTACAGGGAGACCCTCACAAAGTCCCCACTCTCATGCAGGTTAAATCCTAGTAATATCTTACCCACTTGTTTTGTCTGTTCTTGATATCCTGATCCTAACTTTGATGCTTTTCACTCTTCTCTTAGATCAGTGATTCTCAACTTAGACTTTAGATCACCTGGAGAACTTATGGATGCTCAAGGAGACCTGGGGCTTTCCTCCTAGAGATTCCGATTTAATTGGTCTAGGGTGGGTCCAGGTATTGACACTTTTACAAGCTCCCCACGTGATTCTAATATACAGCCAGGGATGAGACCCAGTGCTTTGATAGCTGTTTGCTTTGTTCCATTTATTTGCAGTGTCCAATAGAGTAAATGTTTTAAGTCCTCAGAGTTTGGGCTATGAAATGTGGTTAATACCAATCTTCTAGTATTGTTATGATGTCTAAATGAAACCATATGCCTTCCAAACCATAGAATGTTATACAATTTTAGGTATCATTGTCATTAAATAGGGCCATTATTATTGGGTTATGTTAGATGTTGCCTCAATGATTTCTTTAAACCAAGTTTTGACTTTGATTTTTTGAACCAAGACAGTGTTTGGGATTTTAAAGACAAGACATATTAAGAGCTCTTTAATAGCCCAGGTGCATGGGTGAGTGAGCTGCTGACCTTCCCATTGTTCTAAGAAAGGGTCACATGGGGCCACATTTGCTTGCCATAGGGAACACTGATCTGTGCTCCACTTTTATAATAAAGGTCTCCATCTTCAGGCTGAGATATCTGACCTTTGGGAACAGCTGTTAACCATCAAATAAGTGGCTTATATCCTTTGGCTCATGGACAAATGTCCAAACCCATATACTTTCATGAACTTAAAACTGGAGACATTTTGTTGAGCACTGAACAGCTTTGTAGGCTTTTCCCATCGATGGCTTCACTTCATCTTCAGAACAACCCTGGGAAGTGAGAATACTTACTTTTCTCACTTAACAGATGAAGGAGGTAGAGAAAGGCTGAATACCTTATGACCTGGTGGTACCAGAACTCAAATCTTCGAATTCAAAGGTCTTTCCACAGAACCACGGGGCATCTTTTAATCATTCAGCAATTCTTCCGCCAAGATTTAAAGAGAGAGCAAACTGCCTAAAGTTCATTTTTCCCAGGTTTGTTTGTTGTTTTTGTGGTACTGGAGTTTGAACTCAGGGTCTTGTGCTTGCATACTTTGCAAGTGCTGGACCACTGAGCTGCACCCTCAGCCCATTTTTTTCACTTTTTGAGACAGGGTCTCGTCAAGTTATGCTGCAGACTGCTTCTGGTCTCGAACTTGTGATCCTCCTGCCTCTGCCTCGTGAGCTGCTGGGATTACAGGCGTCCGCCACCACACCCGGCTGTTTGTTGTTTTTTGAGGAGAGAAACCTAGAAAGACCCATAACACCTGCTAACAACCACAGCTAGTCTGACAAGCCTCGGGCAGCCCTAGCATAATGATGTACAAGTTCAAAACAAAGGCACTTCCTCCCTCCACAGCATCTTGACTGCAGTTTTGAAACCTCATAATGAAATGAAAAACAAACAAAGAAAAAAAAAAGAAAAGAAAAAAAAAGTGAGGAGAGAGTTGGAGAAATAAATGTTGCCAGGAGGGAGGAATTCACTGACCCCCAATCTGGGCCATCTCAAGAGCAGTTGGCCACTGGCTGAGCCTCTTAAAAGCTTAAAAGTCATCCCAGGCCACAGTTAAAGAGAAAGCTTGAACAAAACAAAAACAAATGTGATCTTCAAAGTCTTAAATGTCAACTTGAAGGATAACTTAGAAGCTCTGGGATAGGCCAAGAGCTCCTGCAGCTGCTCTCTTGGGCATCGAATGTTCCTTCCATCTTTACAGTAGTCACTCCCCTGGATAATGTATCAAGGGGTTCCAGGGGTGCCTCCCACCCCTACCCACCGGAGATGTTCACAATGGCTAAAGCACCCATTCTTTACAACGCATCACATTCTCCCTTTACTGAGACCTGCCTATGCTGAACGAGCAGGGGCTGCCTAACCAACTCCTGTGCTCAGGCCCGTCCTTCCAGACTCCATTGGTTCCCGGCCCCCCTGTCCCTCCCTTCCAGCCTTGCCCTCCCCTCTATACACACACAGCCTGCTTGGAAGTTCATTGCCTTCCCTGCAGCTGAAGCACAGAGAGGGTTTCCAGACCAAATGCCCAGGATGCCCGGCACCTCCCCCATCCCTCAGGATAACTGCCTAGGCCTGCTCATGGACAATCCTCACTGATCACCTTGTCTAGAGGGATGATGTAAGGATGACTTGAGCCCTAGAAACTCCTGCCATTGGCCTGAAATCAGGGAAAATATGAGGCCAGATTGGGGGGGAGATCCTTTCCTGATGGCTGAAAAACTGAAAAGTAAAATTACAATATTCCCTTTATTAAGGTTCTACAACATCCATGCCTATAGCCGTAGCACTGTGGCATCTGATCCCATCAGATCTCGGAAGCTAAGCAAGGTCGGGCCTGGTGAGTATTTGGATGGGAGACAGCCTTGGAACACCAGGTGCTGTAGGCTTGGGAGAAGGACCTGGCAACCCACTCCCCAAA
Organism: Pedetes capensis; assembly: GCA_007922755.1. Lineage (NCBI taxonomy): Eukaryota > Metazoa > Chordata > Mammalia > Rodentia > Pedetidae > Pedetes > Pedetes capensis. Next base: position 80,461 of record VMDO01004241.1, read on the forward strand.
ATCAATCAGCCATTGAAAACCCTATGAATAGCAGAGAAGCACTGACAATAGTGTTTTGCCTGTTATACATAGGGTCGCTATGAGTTGGACACTGATTCCACGGCACCTAACAACAAAAACAATCACATCCTTAGCTCTTTTCTTAGTCTTTTTACATAAACATCATTTTTGTAATAACCTTGTTGCCTATCTTCACGTTACAGATGAGGAGGCTGAAGCCCAGAGCAGAATCAGTGATGTACCCAAGGCTATTGATTGATGTACAGGTCTCAGTTCTTCCCAGGGTGGTCTTCTTGGGCGTCTGCACTCTTTCCATTGTGCCAGGCTGCATCTGAAGTCCGGAGCTGAATGCCACAGGATCATCAACGCAGAGTTTCTGGCTGTCGAGATGTAAAGGGTCATCTGCTACCAAACCCAATGATGTCCCTGCCTTCTTCTTTCCACCAGGCATGTTTGCACTTGGCACCTTCAACAATGCCTGTGGATGCATCCTCACTGATTAATCCAATCTCAGAGATGACAAAGAGCTAGCCAGAGGCTGGAGCTAATGGAAGGAACAGTGAGACAGAGTCCCCAGCAGCCCAAGTGTCAGTGGCCTGGGAATTCATCCCCCTGTGAAGTTAGTGAAGTGCCTCCCAGAGCAAACCTAGGAGTCAGATTCTACTGACCATGCAGAGAAATGCCCCAGGTTGAAAGAGAGAAAGTCCAGCTCTTGCTTTCAGCTCCCCCTGAGGAGTCCTGTGCTGGGACAAGAGTATATCTGGGAATCCTTCTCTGATGGGTCCTCTCCAGCTCTGGGTGTGCAGACTTCTACTTTTAAATAATGAGAATGAATGAGAACAATTAAACATGTTCTTTCCATTGTTATTGTTATTGTTCGGTGCCATCAAGTTGGGTTCAACTCATAGCAACCCTATGTACAGCAGACAAAATACTCCCTGACACTGTGCCATGCCCGGCACTCTTGTCAGTGCTTCTCTGCTATTCATAAGGTTTTCAATGGCTGATTTTTTTTTAATAGGGGTTGAGGAGTGGGCTGCCAGTTCCTTCTCCCAAGCCTACAGCACCTGGTATTCCCAGGTGGTCAGCCAAGTACTAACCATACCTGACCCTACTTAGCCTCCGAGATCTGATGGGATTGGATGTCATAGTGGTACAGCTGCAGGAGTTCTTTCCACTAGCTCCTCTAAAGTCAAAGAAGAAAACCTCCACATTCTTCTCTCTTTGCCTTCAGTACCACCTGTACTCAGCCTTTAACTTCACTCCTTACTCTGGATCCAAAGCTACTCCTTTTACTTCGTGTTGGAGGCAGGAAGTTGGGAAAGAGGACCAGAGGGAGAACATGTTCTCACAGGAAGCTGTAGGATTTCAATCTCCCCGACACTCTCCAAAGGCAGGAGCATTCCCAAGTCTTCCTATTGGCCCTGCCCTCCCAGCCTCCACCTTCCTGAGTCCTAATGTTTAGGACAATTTTCTCTCCTCTTTTTGTCCTGATGGGGGCACAAGTATTCCCTCAGCATGCAAGGATCTGGAGGAAAAGTTCTGCAAATTCAGATAGGAGTCAGAAGCCAGCGTGTACAAGTACCAGGGAGCAAGACAAGAATAGCACAGTTGTTTTTTAAAGGAAGAAATGGGGGTGGGATGAAGTTCCCAGCACAGATGAAGAAATGGTCCATTTATGCTTCCATGCCTGAGGCCACAACCATCCACCATCACTTCAGTCACGTATGCGTAAACACACACGTGCATGTGTATCTCAAGGGGACCCAGCCACCCTGTTTACGTACACTCTTGTTTACTTTGCCCACGGGTGCGATTTTCTTCTTCATTACACCTCAGTGGGTGACATATGCCTGACGTTAAATGAATCCCTTTCTGACATTGCTGCCTGCTCCATCTTTTATGGCGCTTCCCAGGGGGTCAATTTGGATAATTTCTAAAATCCTTCCCAAATCCCAACTTCCTGTGGGTCTGTTTTTCTTTCCAGATTTCCTTCCCGAGCCTTCATTCTCCCATTTTTCTAGGACACAGAGAGAGTCCAGTAATCTTCCTCCCACCCAAACACTGTAGGTTGGCTCTATCGTAAAATGCAAAACCAGAGACCTGGCAAGAGCAAGGCTGCAAATCCAGGCTCTTTTGCAGTCGCTTGTTTGTAGATCCCAGCTATTGACATGCAGTGCTGTGCACTGTGCAATCCAGGGCCCACGGCCCCCACCCCCATGGGCAGCCGGCAGCCCCTTGCCTGGCCATGGTAGAGCACTGTTCCCATCCTCCTAGGGACAAAACAAAATCCAAGAAACCAACACAATGCTCCGAAGGTAGAAAACACACAACTTGAAACTTCAACAAGGGAAGTTGGTTTTTTTCCCAGGCGCACTTCAAGGAAAATCTCCTAGGACTCTTCCCTGGAGAGTTGTGATTTTTCTTCCCACCCTCTCAGGAACTTTCCGAATCCACTATACAACTGCAGAGAGTGGCCAATGCAGAGAGAGAAGAGTTAAATCAAGCCCAGACCTCAGCAATCTGTGTTCAATTTTGATAAAAATCTCTCTTGCTCTCCTCTGCTGGCCCCCTTCCTCCGCCCCACAGCTCAGACACGTCTCCTTATGTTAGGAGTTTGCATCTTGTTTGGGGCACCCCACGCAGCACTCCAAGAGAAACTGGCGCTTACCTCACCCAGGGCACATGTAACAGAAACATCCATCCTGCTCCCGGGGCAAGGCTGGACACAAGGCCACAGTGTCAGGCCACCCCCTCCTCCTCCTCCATCCTCTTCATCCTGCTTACAATTACCTGCCACCACACCAAATCCCTCCTAACCTGTTTAAGTTGGAGTCTCATTGCGTGGCAGGTCAGGGCTCCAGTCTGGCTGGAGCTGGGTTCCAGCCACAGGTGCTGAGAGCCCCGCTTCCAGGATGCTCCTTAGCCGCCCAAAGGTCCCACCTCCCTGAGAACAAGAACCTCATAGCTGGGTTAGCCTGCCTGCTGACCAGGGCCCGGGCTGCAAGTGGGAGCTGGGGGCTTGTGAAGACTTCAGTCCACCCAAGGTAAGGCACAAGCCAAACTAGGAAAAGCCACCACCAAAAAGTTGTCGGCTTTGGGGCCATGGTCCGTGTTTGTCTGCCGCACGTGACAAGGAGTCCCACTCCAAAGCCACAAAAAAATAGTTTTTAAAAAGTTTTCCAAAGATATTTCCTCCGTCCAGATGTGCAGACCAAACACCCACGCGCAAACACAACCACATCCCTACCCACGCACACACAGGCCCCCGTGAGCCCAGCTCGGTGTCAACGGCCCTGCAAACACTTCTGGAGAAACAAAACAGCCAGCCTGTGGAGTTGCTGCCTCTCCGATGCCGGATCAGCGCTCTAAAGAAAGTGAAGGGAGAGGAAAGTGTGGCGATGCCGCCCCACGCCCGGTCCCCAGCGCGGCGCGCTGCTGCACCTACCCGGAGGCCCGCATGGCCCGGCGCGGCGCGGCCCCTGCAGCCCGGGCTCCCCCGCCGGCGCCGCCGCTGCTCGGCGCTCCGCTCGCTGGGCTCGGTCCTCCGCCGCCCGCACTCTAGAGAAACCAGGCTGCTCCCCTCCCGGCCGGCCTCGCTCCCGCCGCCCGCCCCGCTCTGACGTCAGGCTTCTTGGAGCGGGATATTTATGGCAAGGAGGCTCTGAATTTTCCCTAGGTACAGTTCTGATTGCAGCTTCTTGGGATTTGTAATTTTCACACTTATGGTCAGAAGGCACGGAGAGAGCCGCAGGCAGGGCGAGGCGCAAAAGGAGGGTGGTTGCTCTGCTCCGCATTTTGGCCAGGAGCCTTTTTCAGGGTCACGGAGGCAAAAGGGGCCACCTGAGCAGCGGATTTGTCTGCTGCTTTTCCTATGGGCTACGGGCAAAAGCCCTTATGGGAAGCTGTGCTAGCGGGTAGGGGTCAGGGACTGAGGATTCACTCTCCTTCACCAAACAGCCCCTTGCTGGAAATATGGCATGTCCCAGAAGGTGCTGGCAATGCAGGAGAGCAATTCGGCAAAACAGAGCAGCTAATTAGAAGCCCTGATCCACACCCTAACAACTTTTCCATTTCTTCTTTGGGAGTGTGTGTATATAAAAAAAAAAGTTTATTTTTATTAAATTATGTTCCACACTCCCTGCCTCTGTATAGCGTTTCCAACTCAGCACCAGTCAATTCATCTTACTTCCTTGCTTATATACATAGTTTGAGCCCTTTACAATAGCTCTTATTCATACTTTTTTTTTAAATGCATTTTTTTTAAAATATGATTATGCTCCTCTTCTTGACCAGACTGGAAATTGCCTGAGTCAAGAGTAACTGTCTCCATAATCAGTATATCCTTAGGGTGAGTATTTGGTCCTTTCTCACTCAGGAGTCCCTCTGCAAACAAATACCCTCCACATACACACACCACCACCACCACCACAGGGGTGCTGAACTGTTCAGGCTTTCCTGGGTGTTCAGGTCTGGATTCTAATAGTCATCTGCTTCTCCACTTCACTGAAGGGGCTTTGGGGAAATGGCTTGGTTTAAGGGCCATCCTTCTAGAGATGCAAGGCTTTATCCTTTATGGGTCCCAACGATTGGAGAATGAACATTAAAAAGGGTACACATGAGACGGAAATTATTTACACAATTGGATCACATAAGCATGTAAAGATTCAGTTTCCCATTAATGGGAGGAGACAAGGATAAGCAAAAATCATTGTTAAAGCACAATTCCAGTGAACCATCAATCAGCCAGATGGAGTAAAGGTAGGGATGTGCCTTGACCACAGTGACAACCCAGACACTTGAGGACTTGGAATGTGTTCACCCCCTTGACAGCAGCTAGTTAGGGTTGATGTCAGATAGAACCAAGTCTCAGGGTTAGGTCTCTTGATAGGGGACAGCCAAGCCATTTTGATCTAAGCCACCCAGGACCCCAGAGCCCTCTATTTGGTCACTATTGATTTGCCCTTCTGAGCATCCTATCCCAATGCCTTCCCTCTTCATCCCCTCTGCATTATACCAGGTTCCAGTGCCAAAGTGAGCTCTGCTCCGCAGCAGACACTGTGAATTGCCTTCCAGAAGCCATTGACAAGCCCTTTTTCCCTTGCCTCCTGGAATAAAGAAGCTGAGAATCTACAGTCTTCACTATCCCAGATTCCCTATGGCTAGCTACGAACACACCCAGTTCTGGTCCATGAGGTTGGAAGGAGGAAGGCAGAAGTCAGCTTCCACAAAGCTTTCTAAGAATAGGTCAGATTCAGATGTCATGCCCCTCAGGGATTTGCCATTTCCTGTTACTCTTTGTCCCATTTCTTCTACGCTGGAGTGTAGATATGATATCTGGATATGCAGCAGCCATCTTACAACCTTGACAATAAAAGCCGTTCATGGTTGGATGGTGGAGCAAGAAGGCAGGAGGAGTCAGATCCCTGAGTGACATCCATACGAGACTGCACCTTCTTCTGACTTCTTGTTGTGTAAGAAAAAGAAATTGTTATGTTGTTTATAAATGGCTTCTGTTATTTAGAGCCAAATATGATCTTACTTGATATGCTGTTGTTGTTAGGTGCAGTCGAGTCTGAGTCCGACTCATAGCGACCCTCATAGGGTTTTCAATGGCTGACTATTTCGGGATTGCCTTGGGAGTGGATTGCCATGTCCTTCTCCCATTTACTTGATATACTCCTATCAGTACATCAAAATATACTATTGGAACAATTACTGAGCATTGGCTTACAGATATGACAATTATTTTTAACATTACTTATGCTTGCCTGTTTCCAAATGTGTTCACAAGTCTCACTCCTGAGCCTCTTATCTTTAGGAGTTATAATAATAACCTCTACTTTTTTGTTGTTATTATAAGTAAAATATGGCAGATCTGATAAGACTCCTAAAACCACACAGTCATCAAATAAGGGAACTTGGGCCCTAACTAGCTTTCTTACTCTAATCTGTGTATTTTCTGCACCATCTTTAATAACACAACAAGAAAAACCAATGAAGAACCTTCATTCCCCTTAGGTCATTGTGAATTCTATTTAATCCAACCAGGATGAAACAGATTGTAAGTAAATTCTAGCACTAGAAAGTTGTCATGGTCCACTCACCATTAAATCCAGTTCACTGTCTCCTCTCATCCCTTAGTTTTTCCAGCTCCCTTGTGACATCCTGTGTGAATCCCAGCAGCTGCTCTTTCTAAAGTCACTTAGCCTGTTTCATAACTGTAATCTTGCCACTCTTCATTCTCACATCCTTTGAAGTGCTTAGGCCACCCGTTTCTTGAAGAGCTTCCCTCTCCCATGGTCATCTCCTTTATTACAACTTCCCTTGTGTGGTTTCTCTCCCTACTTCCTCTTTTTCTACCTGGATGTCAATGTTCCCTGGAGTTCTATCAGTGGCCACTCTTTCCGTGGACACCACAGACCTCTTTTTGTGATGTTGTCCTTTCTTATGTATTTTACCACAGGCTTAATGACTGTCTACAAAAGTCAACTGTGGTCTCCACATCTATCTATCTTCCAACCACCATTTTCCTATTAACTTCCATCCTTCTTTTCCAACTGTTATTATCTATATTGCCCAACATATGGCAAATATTAAAAGGCATTGGTTATTATTGTTGCACAGAAAAAGGATAAAGAGAAATTACTAAGGCATAAGGGAGTTTTATGATAGACTCACTTCTAGTATCAGAATCTGTGGTATAACCATCCTTCCTTGGAAGCCATTCCATAGGCCAATCTAATCCTCTGCTGTCATAAGGAAATGTAGTGGAATTGATAGAAATTAGCAGCAGCCGACCACATACAAATAAAGTGGCAGACTTAATGGGAAATGGAGTGTCCTCATTAGCTCCTTTTTACATGCAGTGTTTGTGAGAAATTGTCTACAACATTGTCACTGAGTAACTTCATTTCAGGCAAAGTGAGAGGAAGGATGGAATTAAAGAAGAGGTAAGACAAGGCCAGAGACTTAGAGGTGGCAGATGGAGGGCAGGGCAAGGATGGGCAGTGAGGAAGTGAGGCTGAGGAGCAACAGAATTTTCCAGGTCTGGGGTAGGGAGGTCTCCATTCCTGCCCGAGTGATGTTACTCAGGTTCTATGGGGACAAGGAATAAGAGAAGTTCAGAAAGCATTTGCATCTCAGAGCCGTGGAACTTTTTCAGAGACTGGTGAGTCCCAAAGAGTCCATGAAGAGGGAGGGTCCACTCGGAAGGTCATCTATATGTTCCTGCCCCAACCCTGGCATGCCAAGATCCCTAAGGTGGGGTGGGGGATTCTCTCCTATTCTCAAGATCACCAGGGAGAGCTCTATGAAGTTCACTACTCATCTGGAAAATTACTCCTGCTTGGTACAGGGCTCCTCATATAAGCTTGGCCTGGCTTCCAAACCCCACCATATACTTTCAAAGTTGCAACCTATCACGGTAAGAAGCAGGTTTCCCAAAGCCCCTTCCTTGTTCATTCTCTGGGGGTAGAGTACTAATTCTACACTGCATGAATCAAAGCCACACTCACAAGAGACTCTGAAGAAAGAAAAGCCTTGTGGATATGACATCTAATCAATATGAGGCTCTTCATGAATAACATCTGCCTTTCCCTGATTTTCTGGCATGGGCTATGGAAGATGGTGAAGAGAACTCAGATATTAGAAGCAGAGGTCTTGGTTAAATCCCTAGCCCCACCTCTCACTACTATGTGACCTCAACAAGGTGAATACCTTTCCTAGGCTCACTGTTTATCATGATCAATTTCATGTGTCAATATCACTGGGCTGTGGTGCCCAGATATATGGTCAAACATTATGCGGTATATTCCTGTGAAGGTGCTGTGCAGATGAGATTAACATTTAAATTGATGGACTTTGAGGAAAGCAGATTACTGTCCACTATATGGGTGGGTTTCCCCCAATCAATGGAAGGCCTTGAAAAAACAAGGACCTAATCACCCCCCGAAAAAAAATATTAAACAAGAGAGAATCACACCAACAGACAGCTTTTGGACTCAAACTATAGCTCTTTGCTAGATCTTCAGCCTGCTAGCCCAAATCTCCTCACTCACATGAGTGAATTCCTTAAAATCTCATTCTCTCTCTGTCTCTCTCTCTCTCTCTCTTTCTCTCTCTCTCCTTCCTTCCCTCCTTCCCTCCTCCCCCTTTTTTTCTTTTTCTTTTCCTTTTTCTCTCCCCCAACCCCCATTTCCTGTTCTGGAGAACTTTGACTAATACAGTGTTTTTGAGCCATAACACAGGAGGAAGATCTTTCCTCATTCCACCCCAAAATATTGTTGTAAAGGTCAAATGAGGCAAAATGGATTGCAAATCTCTACCTCTGCTGGATATGATTATTTGCACATATGTAATTCCAGCTACTTCGGAGGATGAGGTAGGATTGGGAGTTCAAGGCCAGCCTGGGCTACATAGTGAGTTCCTGTCTCAAAAAACAAAAAGAGTGAAAGAAAAGAACAAAAAGAAAGAAAAGAAAAGGGAAGGATAAAAAGGAAGGGAGAGGAAGGGAAGGAAAGGGACAGTCTCTACCTTCAGAAATTCTTCTAAGAATGAAGAAATGGAGAACCACAGAATTTGGAGGCCTCACTCATCCCATAACTTGGGCTGTCAGAACCAACCTGCTGGCCCACAGGCTCTGCTCAGGGAAGTGCAGGACTCTGCTATCAATAATGCTATTAATGCCTACAAAGCAGAGCAGCTCATTCTGAACCACACCCCACTCAGGACAGACTCATCACTCAGCAGGGGTTGGGATCCTGGGCCTGCCCTTGGGTCACCATGCTTCTCTCACTGATACTAAGGGATATCATCTCTGTTACTTGGGACAAGACTCCTGCACTTTTATTATTGATCCATAATTCCCAAGCATACAACTAAAGAGAGAAAAAGCCCAGAGCTATCATAATCTCTTCCTACAAAGGACCTATCCGTGGGACATGAACTGGATGTTGCAGCAGCTTGAAGATATTTTAGACCCTCACTGCCAAGGGCATGTAATAGGAAGGGCTCAGAATATGGCATCAGAAGAGCCTGGGTTCTAATCCCAGCTCTGGTTCTTTCAACTAAAGGACTATTTACCTTCTCCGCAAAATGTAGCCTACAGCCCTAACACTGTGGCATCCGATCCTGTCAGATCTCAGAAACTAAGCAGGCTCGGGCCTGGTTAGTACTTGGATGGGAGACTACTTGGGAACACCAGGTGCTGTAGGCTTAGGAGAAGGACCCGACAACCCACTCCCAAAAATCAATCTGCCATTGAAAACCCTGTGAATAGCAGAGAAGCACTGATAAAGTGTTTCGGTTGACGTACCTAGGGTCGCTATGAGTCATACTGACTCGAGGGCACCTAACAACAAAAGGATCAATCCTATGGTGCTAGAGTGAAGATTAAATTACAGAATATTTGTACCTTACAGATGACCACCATTCTTACCTTTTCCTCTCTTTGTCCCCGTTACTATCTCCACCTGCCTTCCACTTCCAACACATACCATTGCCCTGTTAGTTAATACTAAGACTGCACTTAACATTGACATTTAATTCCCCAGGTTGCACCCTGTTCTCTGCAAACTTCTTTGCGCAGAGTGAAGAAAGTTCTTCTGGCTCAGACACAACCACACCAAATAGGCACAGATTGGAAAATTGCCCCTATAAAGGCCTTCTCCCTCCGAGACAAGGGACTACATTTTTGAGATGCCTTCTCAGGTTGTTTGCAGCAGCTCAAAGGGTCAGCTCTACTGCCTTGCCTATGTCAAAACACTAAGTGTTTAACCACAAGACACACAATCCTGCGCCATGATGGCAGGAGCCCTCCACCTCCACTCCACACTCACACGTGTGTCTAATCTGGTATGTGGCCCCCTTCAGACGCCAATAAGGCAAAATTTGGCCTGATACACCACACCTGGCCAGATGTGAGATGGAATATCATGCAGTGAGCAGAGTCCTTGAATGGGCATGAACAGGGATGGAATTCTTTCCTGACACCTGCTATACAATCCACGAGCAGTCCAAGGTCCCCAGGGTGGGAAGTCCACAAGTAGCTAAAGTGGTTTATATTATTTCTGGAACCATAGTCTCCACCATCAGGGTCACATAAAAACTTTCATTATATTCCCATTTTCACTAGGTCATGATCATTTGAAAATAATGCTCGTTGCCAAACAGTCTGCTTCAGGATGAAATTGTATTTTGTTGTTGCTGTTGTTGTTGTTAAGTGCTGTTGAGTCGGGTCCAACATATGGTATCCCTTATAGGGTTTTCAATAGCTGATTTTTTTCAGGATTGTTTCTGGAGTGGGATACCACATCCTTCTCCTGCATACCTGGTGCTGGGGTTCAAACCTAGGGCCTCAGAGAGTACACAGCAGCACTCTACCAACTGAGCTAAACCCTAGCCCAAAATTGTATTGTTGTTGCTGTTGTTGCTGTTAGGTGCTGTCGAGTTTGTCCAACACATAGCAACCCTCATAGGGTTTTCAATGGCTGACTGTTTCGGGATTGCCTTGGGAGTGGATTGCCATGTCCTTCTCCAATTTTTGCGGTGGTGGGAATCAAACTCAAGACCTCAGAGACTGAAGAGCAGCACTCTACCAACTGGGCCAAATCCCAGCCCTTGAGCCAAATCCCAGCCCTCAAAATTGTATTAGAGTATCCAAATTAGAATGTTAATGATGATTAAATTAGAATATTTAAAGGAAAGAAACCTTCCCCCGTGATATATGTTGTGGGTGAGGATGGGCAAAGCACATGTGAGCATGTGCACGTGTGCGAGTACACACACACACACACACACACACACACACACACACATACATTTGCTTTTCTCCATTGAAAAATCATCTGGGACTTGCAAAGTACAGGTATGTGTACCTTGGGCTGGCGCACGTGTGTGTGTGTGTGTGTGTGTGTGTGTGTGTGTGTGTGTGTGTACACATGCAACTGGGCAGAGACTTTTGTAAGGACGAGGGATTTTAGGAGATGCATGACACATTTTTATAATTCATTGGTTTCATCTTTTGAAGGAAAATATATTTAAAATGGTAAAATGATGATGTTATGAGTCTGTTCTTAATTATCATTCAGTAAATTGACATTTCCTTTCATCCCATTCATTTCTGTTGGAAAGTTCTCAGCAACTTGTGTCATCAGCTGTGTATATGCACTCCCACATACAGGTACAAAGGAAGAGAAAACTTACACTGGTTGTCCTTGAAAAGGGCACAGGACATTTAACACATCCTATTCTGAGTTAAATATTTATAAGCACATTTTTTCATACTGGGGAGTTTCATAAGCACCCACTAAGCTCTTTTAAGCTCTTTTCACTGCTGTGTATCTGTGGTTTGGGACTCTAATGTGGAGATTCTTTTTACTTCTTTTTTTTTTTTTTCAGTACTGGGGAATTGAACCTGGGGCCTCACATATGCTTTTTGCAAGTGCCCAGTCACTGAGCCATACTCCCAGCCCATTTTTTACCTTATTTTTTGAGACAGAGTATCACTGAGTTACACAGGCTGCCTCTGGCCTTGAACATGCGATCTTCCTGCCTCTGCCTCCCAAGTCTCTGGAATCACAGGTATGAGCCACACATACACCCCACCCTGGCTCTTTTTTACCTTCTTTAACAGAAGAATAGCAGGGTAAGGTGGCACATGCCTGTAATCCCAGAAACTTGGGAGACTTAGACAGGAGGATTGCAAGTTTGAAGCTAGAGGCAACCTAGGTAACTTCGCAAGACCCTATCTTAAAGAAAATGTAAAAAGATGGGCTTGGGTGCAGCTCAGTGGTAGAGCACTTACAAAGCATACATGTGGCCCTGGGTTCAACCCTCCAGTACCACAAAATAAATTTAAAAATAAAATTGGATAAAATGAAGAAGTAGCAAAGAAACTCTCATCTAATGGTTTTGTTCATTTGATCCTGCTAAATCCCAGGCACTGTAGTAAGCTCTGGAGATTCAGAATGAATAAAAAGGGGTTTCTACCCATGAGGAATTCATAGTCTAGTAGATGAACCACATTATTAAGCTCTATTACATTCAGGTTAAAAAACACAAATACATGAAATTTTCAGAACACTGGAGATAGGATGTGAAGGGCAATACAGTTCCCCCTCAGGGATGGTCTCAGGATGAGGAAGAAAATACCTTCCCATTCCCCTGGCACCTTGCAGGCCTTTATTTCCAAGATACCTCCTACAGAACGCTACTCCCTGAAAATGGTTTGCCAAAAAGGTAGAGAAGATCTCCTCATGGTCAAATAAGTTTGACAGAAATTATATATTCTACATGCCCCCCTCTGAACCTCGTAGTACATATTAGCACATTCAAGGTTCTGAGAATTCCTACAGCAAGAGAGACCTGCCTGGCTTTTTTTCTCACAGTATTCCTCAGTGTTATTTCCTCATAGAACCCATTTTTCACAGAATATCTATGACCAACTATAACTTTAAGAAACATTGTTTAGTCTGAAGGGGACCAGGAACAGTCTCTAAAAATAGACACAAGTGTCACAGGATGCTGAATTGGTGTTTTTAACGAGGTAGTAAGGTACGATAGATAAGAAATTCTAAAATAATGTTGCAGAGGGAGAAGGAGATTCTCAAAAGGAAATTTCTGAGAACCAGTTTCATGCCTATAAAAATCCCTTCTTATAAGGAGTTTGTAAAAAGTGTTGGAAGTATGGAAGTTGAGAAATAATGGTACGAGAACTTCTTTGAAATACCTGCACTGAATTTCTTTTCCTCATCCCCACAATGAGGAGAGCTTCAACGGTGGGACTCAAGGACCTCACTAAGTAATACCAAAAGTTGGAAATTGTAGACAGTGTTGGACTCTAGCCTGGAAACCCAGAAGACACAGGTGATGAATTGATTTGGTGGGGGGGTTAAAAGAGGGTAGTTGCCTTGTTGAGAAGGCTAGTATCCCTCAAACTTGATAGAAAAAGGATTCGTGCATATTTCCTGAGGACCATGTGTGGGCAACATGAGAGGAAAGTGAGCCAGGAGCCATTTTTAGATCTTATCCAAGAGGACTACCTGGGAGAATTACTGGACCGTAATTTGCAAAATTGGTGTAAAGTGAACAATTGGGAAAACAAATCAAGTGGAGGCAGTTAAAGCAGTTAAGCAATTAAAGACAAACCATAACAAAGTTGATTAGAAAGTGCCAATAGTCTCTGAAGAACCCATCAGAGAGCTCACAGGAGGAAATGTCTGATGGAGCCTTTTTTAACTGTACTGGTCAAGTAAAAACTGCCCTGTGGAAGGAGGAACTTCTGGCTATGGTTAAGGATATCAACAAACTAGATATCTCCAAAGCAATTTTAAGTGTGGAACTTAAGGATGTTGTTGTTGTTGTTGTTAGATGCTGTCAAGTCGGTATCCGACTCATAGCGACACTCATAGGGTTTTCAATGGCTTACTGTTTCAGGATTGCCTTGAGAGTGGATTGCCAGGTCCTTCTCCCATTTTTGTGGTGCTGGGAATTGAACTCGGGACCTCAGAGACTGCAGCACAGCACTCTACCAACTGAGCTAAATCCCAGCCCGGAACTTAAGGATAGATCAATAGAAACTACCAGTCTGAAGAACAGAGAGAAAAAAAATGAATGGACCATCAGAGACCTGTGGAGCAATATAAACTGTGCAAAATTCATATAATAGGAATACCAGGAGAGAGAAGATAGATAGAGACATGAAAAGAAAAAAAAAAAAACATTTTGAGACACAATAGCAAAAAATTCCCAAAATTGAAAAAAAAATTAATCCATTGATCCAAGAAGCTGCACAGGCTCTTCTTCCTGTTAGGTGTCATTGAATTGGGTCTGACTCATAGCAACTCTATGTACAACAGGCAAAACACTACTCAACACTGTGCCATGCCCACCACTATTGTCAGTGCTTCTTTGCTATTCATAGGGTTTTCAATATCTGATTGTTTCAGGAGTGGGCTGCCAGGTTCTTCTCCCAAGCCTACAGCACCCATTATTCCCAAGTTATCTCCCATCCAAATAGTAACTAGACCCAACTTAGCTTCAAAGATCTGATAAGACACCACGGTGGTATGGCTTCAGGCAAACAGACTCTAGGGGGAGTAAACATAAAGAAATTAATACCTAGAAAAGTCATAGTCAAACTCTTAAAATACAAAGACAAAGAGAAAAATTAAAAGATGTAAAGGAAAAAGTGACTCATCACACATAGGGAGCATAGGTATGATTAATTGTTGACTTCTCATCTGAGACAGTGGAGACCAGGATGCAATGAAATAACAGCCAAAGTGCTAAGAAAAAAAATGTCTAACAAGTAAATGTACATTCAGCAAAATATTCTTTAGACATTTAGGGAAAATACCCCAAAAATATAGTCCAAAAAAAAAGAAATTAAGATTAAAAACTTATTTACCATAAAAAGAAAGCAGTCAAGGCATATTAGGAAACATGTACAAGGGAAAAACCCAGCAAAATGATAATCACAAATACTGTCATAAAAATAATTATATTAAATGTGATGAATGGTCTAAAAACCTAATGAGAAGACAGAGATTATCAGACTGGATTTAAAAATCAAGAATACATTATATGCTGCCTGGAAGAAACACATCCTAGATTCAAAGACACAAATAGGTTAAAAGCAAAAGAATGGAAAAAGATATACCATTCAATCAGTATCAATAAAGGAACTGGAGTGGGTGTATTAATATGAAGTGAAATAGACTTCAGAACTAGAAATAGTATGAGACAAAGAAAGACATTTGACAAAGAAAATGACCAACCCAGGAGGAAGATATCACAAATAATAACAGAAACTCAAAATTCATAAAGTAAAAAGTCAGAATTGAAAGGAGAAATAGAACATTGAACAATGATAGTTTAAGATTTCGCTACCCCACTCTCAATAACTGATCAAGTCACTAGACAGTAAATCAGCAAGGCTATAGAAGACTTGAACAGCTCTACCAATCAGCTTAACGTAACTAACATTGTGCCTTCTGTGGTTTGAATGTGTCCCCTCTAAAACTCAGGTGTTAGGTGTTACCAACATGATAATATTAAGAGGTAGGCCCTTTAAGAGGTGATTGGGCCACAAGGGCCCCTCCCATGTGAAAAGGTTAAGGCCCTTATAAAAAAAAGTCTCCATGCAAGATTCTGTTACCTTACCTTTCTGCCTTCCACCACGTGAAATACAGCATTCCTCTCTTCTAGAGGGGATGGGATTTAGCTCAGTTGGTAGAGCGCTGCACTGCAGTCTCTGAGATCCCGAGCTCAATTCCCAGCACTGCAAAAATGGGAGAAGGGCCTAGCAATCCACTCCCAAGGCAATCCTGAAACAGCCAGCCATTTAAAACTCTATGAGGGTCGCTATGAGTCAGACAACAACTTTTCTAGAGGGTGCAGCCCTCACCAGAGAACCAAAACCCACCGGCACTATGATTTTTGACTTTTCAATTCCCAAAATTGTGAGAAAATAAATTTCTATTCTTTATAAATTATTCAATCTTAGGTATTCTATTATAGCAGCACAAATAGACTATAGCAGTGTGTGTGTGTGTGTGTGTGTGTGTGTGTGTGTGTGTGTGTGTGTATGTGTGTTGTGATTTGCTTTATGGCCTGCATAGGATCTAGGATGGGAAAAGGACGTGGCAATCCACTCCCAAGGCAATCCCAAAACAATCAACCATTGAAAAACCTATAAGGGTAGCTATGAGTCAGACACAACTCAATGGCACACAACAACAACAACAACAATAAGGTCGAGGAGAACTGTTGAAGAATGTTTCAGATGGGCTTGAAAATCACATGCATTCTGCAGCCATAATCATTATGAAACATCTTCCTTTCTCTAATACTCATAATGAAAAGAAACACAGTGTCTGCAACAATGGGCTCAAACATAAAAAAATTGTGCACATGACACAGTTCGGGTAGTGTATCATTCTGTTGTACATAAAGTTGCTATGAGTTGGATTCGACTTGAGGGCACCTAACAACGACCACCATCCATTGACCAGCAAGTCTAAGAAACTATCCCAGAGGTATGTTCACATGTATGGAAATGATTTTTGTGGATATTCATTATATTTTGCTTGCAACAGCAAATGGTTATAAACAACCTAAATGTTCATTTAAATAGGAGCTATAAATTTGTAATCTATCCCTATAAAACCTGCAGCTGTAGCACTGTGGCATTTGATCTCAGAAGCTAAGCATGGTCAGGCCTGGTTGGTACTTCGATAGGAGACTGCCTGGGAGCACCAGATACTATAGGCTTGGGAGAAGTACCCGGCAACCCACTCCCTATCTGCCACTGAGAACTCGATGAATAGCAAAGAATCACTGACAATAGAGTTTCACCTGTTGTAGGGTCACTATGAGTTGGACACCAACTCTATGGCACCTAACAATAACAACAACAATCCCTACAAAAGTATACTCTGTACTGTGAAGAAGAAAGAAACAGCTCTATTTGTGTTAGTATGGAATAATTATTAAGAAATATTATTAGACAAAAGAAAAGGAACAAAAGAAGAACCCAATATTCCTTCCTAGAATTGCCTCTCTTACCAATTCCTTATATTTTCCCCTTAACATCCAAATGCTCAGAATGCATGTTTTCTCAAGCCATAGTCTTGTCCTGCATGATTATCACCTTTCTCCCAGGCACCTAAAAAATCAACAATAAGTATAAAAGGATTGAAATCATACAAAGTATTGCATTTGATGAGGAAGGAGTTAAGTTATAAAACAATGACAAAAAGAAATCAAGGAAGTCCCCAAATATCTGGAAATGAAACAACATATTTTTAAATGTTCATGGATTAGAAGATTCAGTATTATTAAAATGGCAGCTATGATTTGGATACAATTTGAGTGTGTCTCCCAAAGTTTGATATGATGAAAGTTTGATTCTCAGTCCAGCAATGTTGACAAATCCATTGTTCAACCTCTAGAAGGTGAAGTCTTATAGGGGATAATTAAGTCATGGGGCACTGCTTCCAAAGAGATTAAAGCTAGCCTCATTGAGTGAATTAGTTCCCAGGAGAATGGTTTGTTATAAAGCAAGTCCACCCCGTGTGCATGGCCTCTTCTGCATGTGGCTAGTTTCCTTTCCACTTCTCTGTTGTATTGTGACAAGGACAGGATGGCACTAACAAGAGCTGTCACCATGCTGTTTGGATCTCCCAGCCACCAAGATCATGAACCAAATAAATTTCTTTTCTTTATACATTACCCAGCCTCAGGTATTTTGTGATAATAACATAAAATAGTCTAAGACAATGACATTTTCCTCAAATTCATCTATGGACTCAATGTACTCCCTACCAAAACCTCAGCCAGGGTTTTGTTTTTGTATTTAGCAAAGAAAAAAATTAGCTGTTCATCTTAATATTTATATACAAATGCAAAGGACCTAGAATAAGTAAAATACATTTGAAAATTATACAGTTAAAAGATTTATACTACATGATTTGAAAAATTACCATAAAGCTACAGTAATCAAAACTGTGGTGTTTGCCATAAAAATAGACATATAAAATCTATGTATAATCTTTAAATAAATAGATAAACTGAATATAATTGAAAGTCCAGAAATAAAACTTGACATTTCTGTATAATTAATTTTTGGCAATTCACTGGGAAAAATGATAGGGTTTTTTTTTTTCAGCAAATGCTGCTGAGAAAGTTGAAAATCCACATTAAAATTAACTAAAATGGATAATTATAGATAGATTTAAGTGAAAAAACTAAAACTTTAAAACCTCTTAGAATAAAAACAGGAGAAAAATCTTGTGACTTTGGGTTTAGCAAAGAGTTCTTAGATAGGACCCCCAAAGCACGATATATAAGAGGAAAAAAATTGACAAACTAGACCTTGTGAAATTTTTAAATGTTTGCATTTCAGCCAGTTGTTGGGCACACACTTGTAATCCCAGCAACTTGGGAGGCTGACACAGGAGGATCACAAGTTCAAGGCCAGGGGCAGCCTGCACAACTTAGTGAGACCCTGTCTCAAAATAAAAAAATAAGAAAAGACTGGGAGTACAGCTCAGTGATGGAACATTTGCCTATCAGGCCCTGGTTTCAAACCCCCAGTACTGAAAAAAAAAAAAGTTTGCATTTCAAAAGACACTATGGAATGGTGTATATGCACAATGTAATACTATTCAGCCATAAAAAAGGATAGAATCCTGTCATTTGCAACAATATGGATGGAACTAGAAGACATTGTATTAAGTGAAATAAGCCAGGCATAAGAAGACAAATATCAACTGATTTCACTCATATGCAGAATCAAAAGAAAGTTGATCTCATAGAATTTGAGGGTAATATAGTGGCTACCAGAAGCTGAGAGACTGGAGAGGACAGAGTGAAAAAGAAATAAATGTTGGTCAATGGATACTAAGTTATAGTTAGACAAATAACTTCTGATGTTCTATTACCCAGTGGGATAAATATAGAGAACAATAATGTAGTATATGCTTCAGAAAATCCATAAGGAAGGATATTAAATGTTTTCACTACAAGGAAATGATAAATCTTTGAGGAGAATGATATGCTTACCTTGACTTGAACATTACACAATGTATACACATATCAAACATCACATAGTGCTTCATAAATATATACAATTTTATGTCAATTTTAAAAATTGAAAGACACATGAAAATGAAAATAAAATGGGAAAGGCAAGCCATATATGGAGAAATATATTTGCAAGTCATTCATCTGATAAAAACTGGTATCCAGCAAAAGAGAAAGAACTCTTACAACTCAACAAGAAGACAAACAGCCCAATTTAAAAAATGGATAAAAGATTTGATAGACATTTCAGTAGAGAAGATATCCAAATGGCTAATAAATATACAAATAGATGTTTAAGGAAATGGAAAGTAAAACCCCAGTGAGATACCTCTACATACTCACTACAATGGCTACAACAAAAAGACAGACAATAATAAGTGCTGGTAATGTTTTGGTTATCAGCCAACCCAGTAATTTCTTTTATAGGAACAAATCTAAAAGAAATAAAAAGGTATATCCACACAAAGACATGTACTTGTATGTTCATTTCAGCATTGTTCACAATTGCTACCCAAATTTCCATTATGTGATGAGTCGATAAATAAGACATGGATACAACTGAACACTATTCAGCAATAAAAAAGCAGATTTCTGATTCATGCCATAACATGGATAAACTTCCAAAATCTGCTAAGAGAAAGACACTAGACAAAAAATACTACATATTGCATGATACCATTTATAGGAAATATCCAGAAAAGACCAGAATATCCAGAATTCATAAATACAGAAAGCAAATTAGTGGTTACCCTGGATTAGTGGGAAGGGTTAGCTGCAAATGAGGCTGAGAAAATATTTTAGGGTAGTAAAAATATTCTTTTTTTTTTTTTTTTTTTTTTTTTTTTTGCGGTAGTAGGTTGAACCCAGGGCCTGGACCACTGAGCTGCACCCCCAGCCCATTTTGTAGATTTTATTATTTTCTGAGACAGGCTCTCGCTAAGTTACACTAACTGTCTCTGGTCTTGAACTTGCGATCCTCCTGCCTCCTCCTCCCCAGCCGCTGGGATTACAGGCGTGTGCCACCACGCTCGGCTAGGGTAGCAAAAATATTCTAACAGAGTTAAAATTATGATAGCTGTACAACTCTATAATTCTACTAAAAATCATTGAGTCATCCACTTATAATTGGCAAATTTTATGGTATGTCAATTATGATAGGTAAAACTGCTTAAACATAATTCCTGTTTCTCTTCTTTCCTCCTAATTCCAATCTTGGAGAGGTGCTAAGGAGTGGGAAGAATCAGGCCAGAAAGAGAGAAGGGTGCTGACTACATATCTTGCACAATGTAGGCAGTCAGACTGCAGCCACTTTTAGCCCGGAAAGAGATTTGTGTGGGAGAAGGGAGGTCAGAGAAGGGAGTCTTACTCTAAATAAAAATTGAAGTGCTAATTAATATACAAGATTGAATATTTTAAGCCAAAATTATGTGCTCCTCCCTAACATATTTGTATAGCTTTCTACTGACTACTAAGGAACAAAAAGTCACTGACCTTGAGCTTTTACATGGTATCAGGGAAAAGACAACCCCCCCCACACACACACACACTCACACACTCATGCATGTGAAAGAGTAGTAGGAGACAAAAACAAAGTCGATTTCATGATTGCCACCCATGAAATCTAATTTCTCAATGTCTGGTTAGCCAGGGATAAGAAACAGAGCAACAATGACACACATTCAGCAATAAAATAAGATTCAAAGTCTTTAGGGAGCATAGATGTTTGAATGCAGAGTCTGTTATATCTGGATTTGAGTCTTAGCTTGGCTATTTAGTAGCCATATGGCTTCAGGAAAGTCATTTAACCTCCCTGATCTCTGATTTCAAATCCTTTATATTCAAAATGAGAATAGCATTATCTACTTCAAAGAGTTATTGTAAGAATTAAGTGGGATGATGGATATAAAAGGATTTTGAGAGATCTGTTTTGTGTTAGTCAAAGTTCAATCAGGAAAGATAAACTGCTCCAATGGTATCAAATAAGGGATTTATTTCAGGGATGAAACCTAGTCAGGAGGTGGTAATGCACTCTATTTAGGGCTATCACCTCTGTCTCTAGGATGGGCCCAAAGTCTGCAGAGCTGGAAGTTGGATATGAAATATGGATGTGCAGTGGAGGAGACCAAGGTTCAGCTGGAACCCAGAAAGGTAAATTGGAACCATGTCTGTGTTTTACCTCCTCTATGTTTGATGAATGGGCTGGAATTTAGCTCAGTTGGTAGAGCGCTGCTCTGCAGTCTCTGAGGTCCCGAGTTCAATTCCCAGCATGGCAAAAATGGGAGAAGGGCCTGGCTATCCACTCCCAAGGCAATCCCGAAATAGTCAGCCATTGAAAACCCTATGAGGGTCGCTATGAGTCGGATACCGACTGGACGGCACCTAACAACAACAATAACAATGTTTGATGAGGGCTGGAATTTAGCTCAGTTGGTAGAGCACTGCTCTGCAGTCTCTGAGGTCCCGAGTTCAATTCCCAGCACCACAAAAATGGAAGGAGGATGTGGCAATCCACTCCCAAGACAATCTCGAACTAATCAGCCATTAAAAACCCCATAAGGGTCACTATGAGTCGGACACAACTCAATGGCACCTAATAACAACAACAACTACAACATGTTTGATGACACAAATGACCTATAGAACAAGCTGGCAGCTTCTTGCAGCTCCACCTGCACCTGGACCAGGATCCAGAGGAGGAAGAATCAGGTAGGATCTCATAGATCTGTGCACCCCTCTTCTATTCCTCATGTACAGATTAATCACAATGTGCATGAGTTGTAACATCACCTGCCCTACAACAACCTGCAGAGAGTAAAGTGACAGTAGCTTCCTTTCTACCTTTCAAATCTTAACACAAATGCAGCCAGCCTTAACCTAAAACCAGACAGAGAAAAGAACTCTGGGAAACAGTTTCAACTTAGCTAGGTTGAATCACATCATAAAAGTCCACTACAGTCTACCTCATGAAAACGTGGCATCCATTCATATTTCTTTTAATCATACTTAACCTCCAAATAAAAAAAAAACTTTGCTTTGCCTCATATAATGCAATTGTCTCATATGCTACCAAAACCAGTCATCTTCTCTGTAATAGTGGATGCAGTTTGCTTTTTAAAATCCATTTTTAATGATGCTTATTATTCTTTTACCTGTTGTTGTTGTTGTTAGTTGCCGTCCAGTTGGATCTGACTCATAGCAACACCATGTACAACAGAACAAAACACTCCCAACACTATGCCATGCACAGCACTATATCAGTGCTTCTCTGCTAGTCACAGGGTTTTTGACAGCTGATTTTTTGGAAGTGGGCTTCCAGGTCCTTCTCCCAAGCCTAAAGCACCTGGTATTCCCAGGTGGTCTCCTATCTAAGGACTAACCAGGCAGACCCTGTTTAGCTTCTGAGATCAGATGGGATTGGATGCTAGGGAGGTATGGCTGCAGACAATAGGATGATGTTGTTAGGTGCCATCAAGTTGAGCCTGACTCATCGTGACCCTCACAGGATTTTCAATGGCTGGTCATTTTCAGAATTGCTTCCCATTTTTGCAGTGCTAGGCGTCAAACTCAGGACCTCCAAAGGCACAGTGCAGCACTCTACCAACTGAGCTAAACCCCAACCCCAATATGATGATGAGTGCAACTTAAATACTAAGATATAAAGTTAACTATTACCACAACTTATTTTAGATATTGAAGAAATGGGACAGGGGAAGAAAAAGGGAAAAGTAGGTTAATATATTCATAGAAAAATAAGGAACACATAAAATTATTATAGTCCTCACTTCTCCAATTGACCACATGGGCCTCACTGGTATTTATAACTACCTTCTTATACTACCCATTTGATATTTCCATTGCCCTCAACAAATATGTTGAGGTGGCCAAGATTTCTTGCCTGATGAGGGTGACCCAACTTTTATTCCTACAGTGTCAGGGCCTCTAGAGGTCTAGCCTATAGCAAGTTGTTGTGGTTTACCACTGACTTTCATCACAGGATATTGCTCAACCAAGAGTCACCTTAAAGGATCTTACATCCCAGACATACTGACATACTCTTCTTTTCCCCCACTATGCAGCCACCAGTTGACCCAGCAGCCAGCCCCCTTATTTTCCTGTGGATACCTGGCATGAGGATCACAAAGAAAGCAGAAGCAATCCTGGCTTCCACTTTAATGAAATCAGTGCTGTCATGGATGCCTTTGGAAACTAAGCCGTTTACACAAGATGACCCCATGGGGGCAAGGGCAAGAAGCCAGCATCTCACTAATGGCACCAATAGTTATAATAGTGAAAGAAGCCACACCCAGTTCTGTTCCTTGAATCCAGGACCCCTGAATCTTCCCTATGAAAGAAAGAACATTTATATTCATCTGGGTTCTCCAGAGAAACAGAAACAATGGGATATTTAAGAGATTTATTATGAGAATTGATTCCCACAATAATGGAGGCTGAGAAGTCCTGCAATCTGCAATCTGCAAGCTGGAGACCCAGGGAAGTTGATGGTGAAATTCAGTCTGAGGCTGAGGGCTTAAGAACCAGAGGTCCTTCTGCTGGACAGTATGATGGTTCAGGAGCCAGAAGCTCATATGTCAATGTTAGAGGGGAAGAGAAAATAGTTGCTCTGGTTCAATTCTCCCACCCTCCACCTTTTGTTCTATTAACGTCTTTGATGAATTGAATAGTGCCTGACCACATGGATGAGGGCGGATCTTCTTTATTCAGTCTACTGATTCAGATGCTAATTTCATCCAGAAGCACCCTCACAGACACACCCAGAGAAAAGTGAAACTGAAGCCCCCCTTGTTTAAAAGTTATTAAGAACTTCAAGACGGTGACAACAGAGTCTTAAACCAAACATAAGGTCTTTCTGAGCATGAGGCCCAGGTTGCATGGCCAGGAAGCCACCCCTGGACAAGAGTAAAGGCCTTGGTACCTGGGCAATTTGTTCATGCAACATGCTTATGCCTTAGGAAGAGCCCAACTGTATGTGTACTGCTTTCATTTGATGATGAGAAAAGCATGCATATTGCACCTAGGGTTTGTTGTGTCAGCCAGTTCATGATGGGCCACTTAGTTCACATGGTAATCTGGCAGCCTGTGGTTAAGTGTCCAGCCTGTCCTAAGACCTAGGAGCTAGCCACAGATGTTTTTCAAAGGGGAGTAGTTATCCATACAGGATGGCTTGTTTTTGCTCAAAATCCTTATGGTCATGATTCACCTATTAAGGCCAAGCAAAGGCATCATACAGTATCCAATAAGCCACAGACACCCCAAGCATCACTGATTGTTTTGGGTCACATAATCCAAGTGGCAAAACACTTTGCCCAGCAGCCTACCTCTGTTGAAACGCCTTCTCCTGTTCTGGGTCCCCATCAAAACTACACACACAAGAGCTGAGAAATTATACAAGTTACATCCTGTCAACATGGACCCATAAAATAGAACAGACTAGAAACTATGAACCTATCCTGGTGACTCCATCACCAAAGGAGAATTGCTCCAAGGAAAAGGTCTATTGATATTTGATGAGCAGCACTGCATTCCTTGAACAGGAAGGTTAAGATGTTAAGTCTAAAAGGTTGTCTAGTGCAGTGGTTAAGACCAAGCAGCCCCAAGTCAGAGTGCAAATCTCCTGGATCCAAATCTCCAGCCCACCCCTTTTGAGCTATGTGAATTTGGGCAACTCACTTAGCACCTAACCTCCCCAAGCCTCTGATAATAGTAGTTATCTGTCAATTGTACCTAATAATTGCTGTAATTCCCCATGTATCTGTCAGTTTGTTGTGGTGTGGGGCTTGCACATTGCTGTGATGCTGAAAGCTATGCCACTGGTATTTCAGATACCACCTGGGCCACCCATAGTGGACAGGTTTCAGCTGAGCTTCCAGACTAAGACAGACTAGGGAGAAGGACCCAGCAGCCCACTCCCAAAACAATTAGCCATTGAAAGCCCTATGAATAGCAGAGTTGTTGTTATGTGCCGTTGAGTCTGTACCTGACTCAAAGCGACCCTCATAGGGTTTTCAATGGTTGACTGTTTCGGGATTGCCTTGAGAGTGGATTGCCAGGCCCTTCTCCCATTTTTGAGGTGCTGGGAATTGAACTCGGGACCTCAGAGACTGCAGCACAGCTTTCTACCAACTGAGCTAAATCCCAACCTATGAATAGCAGAGAAGCACTGTCAAATACAGTGCCAGAAAATGATCCTCTCAGGCTGAAAAGCATTCGAGAAACAACTAGGGAAGAGTTGCCTCCTCAAAGTAGAGTCTACATTAATGATGGGAATGGAGTAACACCCCTGAGACCTTCTTTTGTTGATATGGCACAACTCAACATGAGAAGAAACATGGCGGCTGCAACAATGGGCTCAGACATAAAAAAGATTGTGTGCATGGCACAAGTGTTAGGGAGTGCTTCATCGTGTTATAGGGTTGCCATGAGTTGGATCCAACTTGACAACACCCAAAAATAGCAATCACGGTGATGGATATCCAACAACCTCATAAGGTTGATACAAATCTCAGATGAGCTACAAGTGAGAAGCAGAGGGCCAAGGCACTGAGGAGGGACTCAACAGACTGTGAGTCTTTCTTACTGGTGAATGGAACATGGAAGTCATTAGACTAGGGTAGGAAGAGATCATGAGTGAATCCCATGAGAGAACTGCCAGTTACATATGGACGTTGTCTCTACATGTCTCAGACTGCTAAAGTCACTGCTCTGCCATTCCAAACTGTGTAACCTTGGGCTAGCCATGTATCTCTGGGGCTCTGCTATCCCAGGGGTAGAGTACAAGGACTAATCTCCATGATTTCCAGAGGCCCCTGCCATCTGTGGCAGTCGAAGACTGGGTAAATGACTCCTAACTGGCATGAGATGTGCCTCCTGCCTTTCTGCAGCTCTAAGAGCCCACCGGGAGTTCTAGCGGACACAGCACTGGCCAAGTCCCTGCATCTCTGAGCCCTAGAAGCAAGTCCAGCAAAGATTAAGAAGAGGTTTTCAGTATTAAAGCACTGGCAATGGCTCCCACAAAGACTATGGAACTATTTTCAGCCCTGGCTATTTTCTTTTTCTTTTGAAGAGTGGGTGGACTTTAAGACAAACAGAGTAATGAGGTATATGTTAGCATGGCCACAAAAGCAAAACAGTCAGATTTCTCAACACAGACCCAAGTTTGGTGTGAGAACGTGGAGGATCAGAAGGGAACCCCAGTGGTCTTTCCATTTCTCATGCCTTGGGTCTTGGCTTTCTACCCCACCAGCCTCTCACTTTGTCTAGGAGGGGGAGCCTCTAAGAGGGTCTCCACGCTGGGGCCAAGGGGAGGGAACAATGAGATTCTCTCTTTCCACTCTTTAGGCCCTAAGTTAAGTGCAAAGACACCACAGACACTTAAGCAATTAGGGAATAATTTAAAACAAATGCGTACTAGAGTCCACACAGAGCAAGAAGACTTGGCTCATAGCACAGTGCTGTTAGAATAGTCCTAATGCTTCATCTGCACTGGGAAGAGACTCCTCCCTGCATTGAACACACCCAGGATTCCTGTGACAATCTCAATCTCTCCTCTCTCTTTCTCTCTCTCTCTCTCTCTCTCTCTCTCTCTCTCTCTCTCTCTCTCTCTCTCTCTCTCCCCCCCATCCTCTCCACCCCCTCACACACCCCACACTATTTTATTTGCTGGTCCAAAGAAGTCTCTAGCCCATTGGAGCTGCCCTTGAACAGAAATTCCCTGTTATATCAGCTAAATAAGTGTTGGCTGCATATAGCAGAAGTACACAAAATGACAGTAGCATAAGTGAAAGAAAAGGTTGTTTATTTTCTTTTTATTTCTTTTTATTTTTTGCCAGTCCTGGGGATTGAGCCCAGGGCACGAGCATGCTAAGCAAATGCTCTACCACTGAGCTACACCCCTAGCCTGAAAAGCCTATTTCTTATTCATACACATGACATCCACAGGTAGGGAGCCCAAGATTGTGGGTATTAAGAGTGTAAAGGTTTACCCAGAGGTAACCAAGGATAAAGATACATGATTGTCCATTCCAGGGACCTAAATCTGACCTTGAACTGGCAACAGGTAAGGAAAGAAGAGAGCATCTGCCCTAACCTGCTTATTGGGGATGTGTTGATTTTCATTCGTTCATCCTACAGAATATGTACTGGGCAGTGACTATGTGCTGGGCACTATGCTAGGTAGTTAGGGTATAGTGTGACCAAGCAACTATGGTTACTCTCATGAAGCTCACAATCTAGAGAGGAAAGCAAGTAAGAAGTCAGCAAATAAAATTATCACTGTAGCTAAGTAGTATGTAGGAAAGAGCCAAGGTACTATTACAGAGAACAGAGGGAAAATTTACTTTATATAGTAGGAGACAAGGCACAGCCAGAATTCCACAGAAATGGTAAGGGGGAGACAGACATGGAAGTCTCCAGCCAGCCAACATCCTCCAGAAGCAGATCAAATGATGGCAGACCTTTGGAACATGGCCTTCACCAAACAATTGGGGACCCAGATAGATTTCAGAGAGTGCACCCTGCACCCATGCCAGGCCTGTAACATTTCTGTTAAACCTTTGTGGCAGAGAGAATAAGACTGGTTTAACACAATTGGGGCTCACTCGGGAGGGTGTCAGTGACCAGGCTTGCTTCAGGCTAAATAGCAAGGAAAGAATGAAGCTGGGATTTGAACTCAGGTGCTTGAAGACCCAGCCCAAGCCTTTTGTACACATAGCCACTCAACTGGTGGTAAGAAGTTGAACTATTTGGGAGCATCTGTTTGGTTAGGAAGTGCAGGATCCTGGTATGAAAAGCCCAGCGCTGGTGCCCAGCAGAGAACCGGCTGACCCACGGGGCCACTGAGGCCACAAAAGGATTGCATTACACTCCCCAGACCTAATTGTCTTACAGACTAAACAGCACAATTTACAGTCAGCTCTGGAATAATGACATCTCCCTGCCCAGTTCTGCTCTGTTCTGAGGGATTCCAGCATTTTCCTTAGAGACATTAGACAGGCCTACATGACTGAGGATCTCTGGGCTCAAAGGCAAGTATTGTGAGAGACCCCGAGGAGGGCCCTACTGGGAGGAAAAGGAACTAAGTGCTATTGCAGGCAGGAGCTCCATCGAGGGGCCACCCCAGATAAATCTGGCCAGAACTCATCTGGAGAGGACACGATGACACTGAGGTCAACCAGAGAGCCGACAAATTAACTGCCTGTGCTCATTCAAGTTTTAAAATAATCAAATAACTCAAACCAAGGTAGACAGGCTTAATCCCCAGAAATAGCTTGCTTTATAAATCACCCACAGAAAACTATTTCTATTTTTTCCCATGTCTTCCTTTTTAGTAGGAAATAGTGATTTCTAAAAGATTAAAAATAAGCCTTTCCAAACAAATCAGATTACCTTTCTGTGGTCAATACTTTTAAAAAAACAGAACATGAACTTTGTAAAGGTGTCTCCTCTTTTTCTACAGAGTGGTATCTTTATCCATTTGTAACTGTGACCTTTTATGATAACTGGGAGGCCAGATTTTATGCAAGTGACAACTGTATGTTTAGAGATGTCACTGTGAGGATTTTTACCATTCTTATCTGAATGCCCCCTGAATGTGTGAGTATGACAATGTACAAAGTCACTTATCAGCAGGCTTCCTGGTTCTCTTTATTCTCCTCATTTTTTCCCAACTTCCCTTTGAAAGTGAGGAAAAATAGGTACATGTTGGAAAAATTTGGGGGGAAGAGTAAGAATATGAGTTGAAACTAAGTACTATATTTATCTCCTGGTGGAGTTTCAGTCAACTGTTCAGAGTGCTGTGTTTCCATTAAGATTGGGCCAGTAACCACCATGAGCCTTACAACAAGGCCAGATCTGAGTCACTCAGAGGGCCAGAGCTCTGTCCACCCTATTCTTATCCATAAGTGTCCTTCTGCACATTCCCACTTTTGAAGTAAGGAGTCCATGGCAGAAATGATTCTGCTTGTTTTGTTTTGTCAATGTTCTGACCCTTCCCTATGTGCACAGCAGCAACCAACAGCAGACAGCAATGTGAGCAGAAGGTGAGCAGGAGGCCACATACCTGGGTTTGAATCCATTTGCTACACCTTAGTAGCTGTGTAACTATTATCAAACTACCTTGCTGAACTATGCCTCAGTTTCCTCCTTTGCAAGGAGTAAGAGAACCTATGACAACATAATGCATATGAGGCATAGTGCATGGCACACAAACAGTAGCTACTCTTACATTAATAATAATTGTTAGTATCATTATTCATTATTGCTAGGATGAGCCACCTTGGAATGGACAGTTCTGAAGTATACTCTTTAATCAAAATGCATCTCTTTACTTAACAAAATCACACACACTAAATCATTGATGTTAATTTTTACCTCTTCATCTGGCAAATCTAGAAAGCCAGTAAGTTCATGCACACAGATGAAATGTCCCCATGAACGTGACAGTGGAAAGGAGAAGTGGTGTCAACAATCCTCGCAGATAACTGGGATCTGAACATTCTGCAAGTGCAACATCTGCTGTGTAGACCTACCTGATACTCCTTTCTAATCTCTAACTAGGATCCACTAAGGGTGTGGATCTGAAGGGAAGAGAAAAATGCATATGAGCTGGGCTACATATCTGTCTCCTGCCTTCTGCCTCCACGAGAGGGCAGACCCCCAGCATCCCAGCCTCTGGCTGAGCAGGTGGAACCACAGGATCTCAGGTCAGAACCTGAGTAGTCAGTTCCAAAGCAAAGACCAAGACCCAGGCAGGCCAGAAAAGGCAGGTCAGCGACAAGAATCCATGCATGGGAACTAGGTCATGGCAGATAGTGTCCATGCCCCTAGGCAGTCCCCCTGGGATCCCTTTCTACCACACCTCTGTATACCCCATTTCCTTGAAATATTGAAAACAACTTGTTACTTTTGATGGAATGTGAAATCCTGGAAACCTTAGGCAGGGGGCAGGGTTTCAAGGGTTTTGCCATCGTCCATGATGATGTCCCCAGTGGAGGACTTAGGAACAGGTCCAAATGAATGGAGTTGGAGGCACTGATTCCCCCAGACTCTCTGCTGCCAATACAGGGGCTCCCGTGAAGATTCTGAGAAAGCCAAAGGTACCTTGGGCATCGGGGCCAGACATCTCCTCTAATATGGTTAAAACCTGTCTTGATTTCCAGTGGTTCAGAAGGGAAGAAGGTGTGTAGTGCCAGAGTCAGAAATAAATGATTCCCCTGGGAGACTCTGGTCTCACCCAGTGAGTTGAAGCCATTCCCCCACAGTCCAACTGCATATCTACTTTGATGTTTTTTTCTGCAATAGGAAACAAACACACCCACAAATCCACCTTGCAGTCATGCTCAGAAGTTCACTCCAAACAAGCCACAATTTGGGATCTCCTCCTCCTGTGTCTCGGCATCCATCCTGGGGGCACCAGGAGCCTGCAGACAGCAGACTCCCACTGGGTAATTTGGGAGAGAGCACTTGGCTGTGGCGTAAATGGTTTCCCTCCATTTTGCACTACTTGTTTCTTTTTATCTTGCCCTTAACTTTTTATGAGTTTCTGCATGTAAGGTCAAAGTTATAGAGCCAGCAATCACACAGTATATCCATGGGGAAATCATTATTCTTGTGTGTTTGAACAGTCTTTAAATAATTTCTCTGGAAATAGCTCTGGCTTAAATGTGTTTATCCCTCTGCCTTTGTTAGTGCTTATTTGCATTCACTGGGCATTAGTAACAGATGAGCATAGGCATATTAAGATATTCAGTTCTTTGAGACACTAGCATTGCTTCCATATTTCTAGCCTAGATAAGATCAAAAAGGCCTGGAAAGGAAGGATGGATGGATAGAAGCCCAGGGAGAGCAAAGTAGAGTTTGGCTGAAGATAAAGAACTCACTATGGAAAAGCTTGAGCATATATCTTCATTTATATAATGGAGTATATTTACGTGCATACATGTGTTGTTGTTGTTAGTTGTTGTTAGGTGCTGTCGAGTCAGTATCCAACTCATAGCAATCCTACATACAGCAGGTGAAACACTATTGTCAGTGCTTTTCTGCTATTCATAGGGTTTTCAATGGCAGATTGATTCTTGGGAGTGGGTTGCCAGGTCCTTCTCCAAATTGTTTTTAGTAGTAGTGTTTAAAATATTGTTGTTGTTAGGTGTCATGCAGTCAGGTCCGACTCATAGCAACCCTATATACAACAGAAGGAAACACTCCCTGACACTGTGCCACACCTGGCACTATGTCAGTGCTTCTCTGCTACTCACAGGGTTTTCAATGGCTGATTGCTTCAGGAGTGGGCTGCCAGGTCCTTCTCCCATTTTTGTGGTGCTGGGAATCCAACCCAGCGCCTCAGAGAGCACAGAGCAAGTGCTCTACCAACTGAACTAAACTCAGTTCTGAACAGAGGAGAACTTAGACTAGAACAGAAAGCTCTTCTTGTTTTGATTTGCTAGGATTCTCAGATGAAGAAGTGTTAATGGTGGGAAAAAGAAAAGAAAAAAACCCCAGATGGCCATGTAGAGGAGCTCTCTGGGAATCAGAAAGAATGCTACAAGAGAGTAATGAATGGCAGGTGCCATGGCATCCTAGCTAATAGTGTGGGTTCTAGAATTCCACAGTAGAGGCTCAAATCCAGGCTCTGCTACTTCCTACTTACACAATTTTAAGTCAGTCCTTAATGTCTCTTTGCCTTTATTTCCATATCGGTAAATGCCTGAGTGAGCTTAAGGGAGGAATCAATGAACTAATACACCTAGGCATTTAAAACTATACCTACCCACATTGTAAGTGCTCAATGGATACTTGTTATGGAAGTATATATGTGCAGGTGCTTTGATATGTGCCTATCACTTATGTGTGTGCATATATATCATTCTGATGACATCAGAAAATCAACAGTGAACACGGAAGAGACTACCAGATGCTGCCCAATAGCCTTGCACATCTCGACACGGAAGAGACTACCAGATGCTGCCCAATAGCCTTGCACATCTCGACACAAAAAAGCTTTCCCAGCAGCTTCCATGTCTGAACTGCAGGGATGGGAGGAGGGTTGGGCAAGGAAGGTAGGGGTGAAAGTATGAGGACAAGTCTTGTCTGCATCCTGCAGACTCCAAGAAAGCTTTGTGGGCATTAGAGCTGGGATGTGGCTTAGTACAGAGAGTTTAGGGAGGCTACTCTATGATGGGAGCAGGATGGATTTCATGGTAGTGGGGAAGCTGAAGGTGAGTTGTGCTAACCTACCAAGTGAGTGAGGACAGAGACCTGAGCTCCATGAGGTGGCAGTGACAGTGTTTATGCAGATGAGAGTATGATTTGGGCATCAGACTCAGAGGATTCTGAATTCTTCAGCTTGGGAGAATTGGCAACAATCATACCAATGGTGAATAAAGCAGAAGAAGCAGTTTTGAAGGGGAGAAAACTGTAAGTGCAGTTTGGGAAATTAAATGAGACACATTCCATGGTGGTTAAAGTAGGAGTCAGCTGCTCCAGAGAGTGGTCCAGGCTGGAAATTGAAGTTCATGTGGAGAGCATTTTCCTCAGTTGTTGTTGTTGTTGTTGTTGTTGTTGTTGTTGTGTTGTTGTTGTTGTTGTTGTTAGGTGCCATCAAGTCAGCATCCAACTCATAGCGACCCTACCTACAACAGGCGAAACATTATTGTTGTGCTTCTCTGCTATTCATAGGGTTTTCAATGGCTGATTGTTTTTTGGGAGTGGGTTGCCAGGCCCTTCTCTCAAGCCTACAGCACCTGATGTTCCCACGTGGTCTCCCATCCAAGGACTAACCAGGCCAGATCCTGCTTAGCTTCTGAGATCTGATAGGATCAGACGCTACAGTGGTATGGCTGCAGGCTATCTTCCTCAGAGGGAGGCTAAAATCTTGGGAAAGGATGTGACAACTCAGAGAGATCTCACAGAGCAGGAGATACCAGCTCTCAAGACCCTCTGCTCTTCTTTCAATGATGCAAAACATCAGATGCCAACAACAAGAAGTTCATCCACTCCCAGACTCTCACAGTGTCCGGGTACCCTCTGTGGCTTCCTCTGAACCAAGCTTGGAGCCTACCATCTAGTGCCTTGGTTCACTTACAGAGCCCTCCTAGACCCGGCACTGGAATCCTGTTACCAATCCCTGACCACATTGCCCAGCCCTCCCTCTGATCTCTGTCCACGGTGGGCAGCCTCCCTCCACTCGGCTTTCATTCCCAGATAAGCTGGACCTGACAGGGGGATACTCCACTTTGATCATCCATCCATGAGAACAGCTCCACTGGGCCATGCACAGACCGAGCCAGGTATCAAATGGTAAGTGGGGTGCCAGGTGGCAGAGGAGGTGTTCATAGCTCCCCTGGGCTTCCATGTTCCTCTCAGCTAGATATCCACAAGGGCATTGTTCAGTAAAAAGTTATCAATTAAAGTTTGTATTTTTATATCCAACTCAATTCTCCTCATCTCCAACTTCTGTTTCTTTACCTACCTTTTAATTCAAGGTCAGTAGAGAGTTGGGGATGGGAGGCGTTATAGGTGTAGGGAGGATTTTTTTTTTAGAGTACTGAAGATTTATTTCAGTTGAATTTTAATTGAGAGAAGCCAGGAAATGTTAAAATCTACCCTAAGCTCCAACAGACAACATTGATTTTCTGTGCTACACGTTTGTCTGGATTGACAGGGAGTATTTGCCTACTCTGTGAAGGGGCACCTGCAGCCATAGCCCTGTGGCATCCGTCAGATCTCAGAAGCTAAGCAGGGTCGGGCCTGATTAGTACCTGGATGGGAGACCGCCTGGGAACACCAGAAGCTGCAGGCTTGGGAGAAGGACCTGGCAACCCCCTCCCAAAAATCAATCTGCCATTGAAAACCCTATGCACAGCAGAGAAGCACTGACAGTAGTGTTTCCCCTGTTGTACAGAGGGTCGCTATGAGTCGGATACTGACTCGACGGCACCTAACAACAACAACAGTGAAGAGGCAATGAGGAGCCAATTCACCATAGGTCTGTGTCATGCTTTATGTGAAGCTGCTGTCCCTCCACAGAAAGGCGTAGCAAGAGAGAAAGCTTCAAAGTACAGCAAGAGATATTTGGGTCAAACTTAAGAAAGAATGCCTCGGCAACGAGAAACATGGGGAGAAAGTGAGAGAAATAATGTTCATGTGAGGCAGTTTAGATGGAAGACAAAAGATGGGTGAGGTAAGAGCTTCCTTCCAGTCCTACCAATGCACACCCAAAAAGAAAGTTAAATATCTCTAAATTCTAGGAAGAAATTAGCTGCTGTGGCCACGTGGTGAAGTGGTTGTTGCTTCCTGGGCTTTGGAGCCAGACAGACATAATACACTGTTCCAGCTTTAACACTCATTAACTGGGTAGCCCTGCCTATGTGGAAATAACTACCCAAGCTTTGATTTTCTCGTCTATAAACCAAGGTTAATAGGAATCATAGCACACTTGCAGGACTATTTTGCCTACTAGAAAAAATACTAGTATACATAAAGAAACCGACTCATAGTAGGTGCTCTATTTTTTAAAATTTGGATTGGATTATTCATTTATTTCTGCTTTTCTGAGCATGTTATAATGCTTTAAAGCACTTAGTTCTGGTTTCCATTACAGTTCAAAATGCATTCAGATCTGGCCGGGAGTGAAGTGCAGATTCTCAGGGTGAAGAACAAACTCCATTGTCTGCTTGTTTATAATTAGTGACATATAACCCATTACATCTAGGACTGGCTGTGACTGCTGAACGAAACAAAGCTGCAGCTCTTTTCCAAAACCCCTATGAAGTGTCTAGTTTGTGCCCTGGTTTAAGCTGCCGAGTCTTTATGACACCAACATCCATGACTTATTGTAATGAAAGAATGGTCCAAATCCCAGGGAAAATGCCCAACACCCAAACCAGCCCTGAAGAATATAAATAAGGGAGAATTTCACTTCAAAGCACAGTTGAAGTCAATCCATCATCTTTTCATGTGTTTCCAATGCTTCCCGTATTGCTTCTCTAATGTACAATCTCAATTCTCTCTCTTGGACCAGAAGCAGATTTTTAAGACATGCCATACTGGGAACCTCTCAAGAGATAAGGCAAAGACATTGCTATTGTGTTTTTTATGAGCTGAAGAGAGCAACAACAGCAGAACAGTATCTTGTGTTAAGGTGTTACATTTGGCAAATGAAAAGGGCCTACCAACCACAGGCCTTTCCAGAGCAACGTGGATCTACTTATACTACCTCATCTGGACCATCACTAGAATTCTGTATGTAACATGGCTGGCAGGCCTGGGCATCTTTCATGGTCATGAGCAGAGAGGATCAAGAAGCCTTCACAGGACCAAGGCCCCTTAGTCATATACCCAGTACAGAAACCTGCCTACCTAACCACTCTCTAGGTGTCTGATACCTTGGAAACACTTTGAGGCACTGAATGTCATGTCTTTCTGCTTTTGGTTCTTGTCCAATTCCAGAAAAGCCTCAGAAATTTTGGAGATAAGAGTAACAAAATTTCATAAAAATCTTTAGTTGGTATTAACATTTCCTCTATCAGTTAAGGATGGAAGGTGTGGAAAGTGGATCTGGAGGGGCAGTTGGAAGACGTGCAGAGCAGTCAGTAGGCAGAAATACATCCTACTGTTGTTGTCATCATTGTTGTTGTTGTCGTTGAGTTGGGTCCGACTCATAGCAACCCTATGTACAACTGATGAAACACTATCTGTGACATTGTGCCATGCCTGACATTATTGTCAGTGCCTCTCTGCCATTCATAGGCTTTTCAGTGGTGGATTGTTTTTTGGGGAGTGGGCTGCCAGGCCCTCTCACAAGCCTATAGCACCAGCTATTCCCAGGAGGTCTCCCATCCAACTACCACCCAGGCCCAACAATGCTTAGCTTCTGAGATACATTCTACTGCCACTTATCAACTGCTTGATAGCCTTTCTACCTAATGCATGAAATGAACCCATTTGGGTTTGGTCTGTTATGCAGCTTACTCCACTGGTCTTGAGAAATGAGTCAGAAAGAAAATAGCTAGCAAGAGAGGATTTTGAATGTTCCCAACACAAAGATATGATATATGGCTGAGGTGATATAAATACTAATTACCCTGACCTGATCATCATACATTATATATATTTATTGAAATGTCAGAATGTTTGCAAGACACAGTGGCACACAACTGTAATCCTCGTAACTCAATGAGGCTGCGGCAGGAGGATTACAAATTCGAGAACGGTGGCAGCCTATGTAATTTAGATCCTGTCCTCAAAGAAAAAAATTAAAATGTGCTCAGGGCACAGCCCAGTGGTAAAACATTTGCAAAGTATGAATAAGGCCTTGGGTTCAGCTCCGAAGTACCACAAAACAAAACAAAACAAAACAAAACATCACAATGTGCCCCAAGAACATATACAATTACTATGTGTCAATTAAATATTTATTTAGAGAATATCATTCATTCTAGAATAATTAGCATTACCCCTCTGGAGTTTTCTTAGGTTTTGGTGAGGTTTTTAGCATGGCTCCACATAGATACCTCGTTTCCAGAGTCTAAGCAAGTAAAAACATTAAAACTTAGTGTCACCGTAATGCATTCAAAGTAAAGGAGTAAAGTAGTTCCTGAATTGCACTTGAATTTGCCACAGAAAGATCACATCTGATGCTCCATGTACAGTAGGAGGTCCATGAGGCCTAAATCAGTGCAATGAAATAAAAAGCCACTAAATGGCTCCCTAGTGACCTGAGTTAATCAGATTTCACCAAAGGCTTAACCACGCTATAGAAAAGAGTTTACATATGGGAGTCGCTGGCTTGTTGCGTCTACATTTGATCTCTTTCTCCTTTGAAGCAAAAATATTTCCCATAGGGAACCTTTAAAAACTTTGACCATTTAATTTTGGGGAACAAAAAAAAATTTTATATAAAGGAAAAACTCTAACTTCATGTGTTTTCCTCCAGATTCCCTGACTTCTGAGTGTATATATTTTGCTGTTGGGAGCTTTTACCTCCTCAGTTATACAATAAAGTCTTTGTTGTTCAACGTTCTATTAACCACAACCCTCTAGTAACCAGCACATCTGTAACTCCCCAGTACAATAATTGTTGTTTATAATCATGACCCTGGGGCTCTGCGTGGTCTCAAATGCCTTCTGAACCATCAAAGAGAACATACTAGAATAAGTTTTCATTCCCAGAACACACATCAACCAACCACAGAGGGCAAGAGTCCATATAAATGGTAGGTAGAAGGGAGAACTGAAGGAAGCATTTCGAATTTGCCACAGGTAATTCATGCTGTGGATAATGAATATCTACACTACTTCAGTCATAACCTCCCCCTCTTTCAGTGAGTTTCTTTGTGGCCAACGTGTGACTCAACCAAAATACTTGTGCCTGACTTTCAAAAGCACACAGCAGTAAAGGCAGACATCAATGTACCCAATTCAATCAATGCTGTTTGTGACTAATTTTGTATTATCTGTGAACAAATTAGAAGTAGTTCAAAAGCTTTTAAAATTTGAAATATTCTGAGCTTAAGAACGGGGAAGATGTATGTTCTCCACTTAGCTGCTTCTACATTTTGATTCCTATCTGCCAACCACACAACAACAAACTCTTAGGCCATTTTCAGGCCTTAAAATAGATAAGACAAGCTTCACATGGAATATTTCACGTGAAACAAAGAATGAAGAGAGAGAAAGAAGAAAAAGACTGAAGAGAGGTGGTTTTATGACCATACTGACCAAAGTCCCAAACTCAAGTTTACTTCTTAAATATAACACGACCAAAGAAAGGTTAGAGTATGTTTCTTCAATATGAGCAGAATGTCATCCTAAAGGAAAACCAACTCATGTAGCCTCATATAAAGTTTAAATGTAATCAGGTTCAACCATCACCAAGGACTGGAACTGACAAACAAGTGTAACTGGCTGATTTGAATGTAGGGAAATAAGTTACCTCAATTAGGAAGGAATAAAACATGTCCATGCATGATTATCAGGAAGATCTCTTCAAGCAAAACTGAACATATATTTAATTTCAATAACAACAACAAAAACAAAATGTCATGATTTCCACAGATACAGATAAACCAAGAAGGAAGTTCCAGAAGCTTTGAGTACAGTTTCCCTCCTACTGTCTACCTTCTTACCCTTCATCCTGTTTTAGTCTTATATCTACATAAAATTATCTTTCTTGACTTCTCATTTAAGATTTCAGAAGGACTATGCTACTAATGGGCTGGGATTTAGCTCAGCTGGTAGAACGCTGTGCTGCAGTCTCTGAGGTCCCAAGTTCAATTCCCAGCACTGCAAAAATGGGAGAAGTACCTGGCAATCCACTCCCATAGCAATCCCAAAACAGTCAGCCATTGAAAACCCTATGAGGGTCGCCATAAGTTGGATACTGACTCGATGGCATCTAACAACAACAACAATGCTACTAACAGAGAAAATGCTTATTTCCTATGATGACCTTTTTTTGTATGTGATCTCAAAAGTATAAACATCATACTTCCTACAATTTAGCATCACACTTGCCTCTGTTTCTACCAGAAGACAATTAGCCCATCATTGGATATAGTAGTCCTTGCATCTTCCATATTTTCTACCCTAATGTCATATATCATCTCTATAGTGTACTCTATTGTTTCTTAGCTGGGATAGGACTGGCATTTGGGAGGTACAATTACCCCTAAGTGTGTAGAGTGTTTGGATGTTTAGTATGCTCAGTACCTCTCCACTAAATGTCAGTAGCACTCCCCAAACAACAAAAGTCTTTAGGATGACCATGTTTGTAAAAATGCCCCAGGAAGATACTCATGGATGAGAACCATGGGCTCTAAAGAAGCAATGGAGAAGTCTTATCAAACAAGACAGAATCAGACAACTGATTGTGCTTTTCTGCCCCATCCTTACAGGGTAACCCGTCTTCCTGCTCTTTACCTAAGGCTGTCAGCTTACAAAGTCATGAGAGACACAATGATGATGCAGAAGGACTTGTTTCTGCCTATACATCTAACTTTTAAAAAATCCAAGGTGTTGTGGGAAGTCTGATTCATGTTGGCAATGTTCCCACTCCCTTTCTCTTGTCCTCTGGAATGTCCTATAGATAATCTTCCTCTTGTACTTTCTCTGAGCTCCTACCTAAAGTTTGATGCCAACTCTTTCAGCTTTAACAAGATTCATATACTGACTTTGCCTTCAGAAAAGTCTCTTCCTGTTTAGTGTGACTTCACTCTCATCCTTAAAGCCATTCCTTGACAACCCAACCTCCTCAGAACATGGTAAAGTCTCTAAAGGGGACTTCCCTCAGTTTATGTCCTCCTGGTATGTGTGTGCCACTCCAGCAAGACTAGGGGTCTGGCTTTCTTCAATTTGAGTCTGAACTGGTCTATGTCTTGCATTGATCAATGGAATGTGATAGACGTGATGGTTGGGAACTTCTGAGAGCTGGCAGCTTCAGTTTTCTCCCTCTTCAAAAGTAGCTTCTATCTAAAAAAAGTGCTGGACTACCCTGAGACCATCATGTTGTAAAGAAGCCCAGGAAATCACATGGAGAGACAACAATAAGGAAGATTAAGCTGACAGACATGAAAGCATAGCCTTCATGGACCTTCCAGCCCACCCCAGCCACCACATGAATGCAGCTGAGCGTCGCCAGCTGATACCACATGGAGGAGAAAATTACTCACTTGAATCAAAATTTGGAGAAATAATAAAATATTACTGTTTTAAACTGCTAAGTTTTGGGGAAATTTGTTATGCAGCAATAAATGACCAAAACACAGACCAAGGGCAGGGGTTAAAAAAAAATTCCAGGCTGCATGTGGGGCTATGGTTTAAATCTCTTAATTTGGGCGGGACTCTTAAACAGATTGTGAACTCACAGAAGGAAAGGAGGAGAGGTCTCGCCTTCTGCCACTCCAGCTGTGATGCTAGCTCTCATCCACTAACATTTCTAAAAACTCTTTTCAGGGGGCCGGGCACGGTGGTGCATGCCTGTAATCCCAGCAGCTCCAGAGGCAGAAGCAGGAGGATTGCAAGTTTGAGACCAAAGGCAGTCTGTGTAACTTAGCGAGACCCTGTCTCAAAAAGTAAAAAAAAAAAAAGGGCTGGGGGTGCATCTCAGTAGTCCAGCACTCGCAAAGGATGCAGGCACGAGGCCCTGGGTTCAACCCCCAGTACCACAAAGAAAAAAAGAAAAAAACAAACAAAAAAAACCTCTTTTCAGTAGAATTCCATTTATTGCATTTGTCAAAAGAAGGTGGTCCTTTTTATCACCCCAAGTATAACCTCTCCTTTATGTACCAAGGACAAAAATAGCAGCTGTGGCAAAGCATCCTAGGAATTGATAATCAACTCCTGTGGGTGTTATTACTTCCTGATTTTATCTAGCAGATACAATTTTTCTTCAAGAGATGTCTTGGCAACCATATCCAGAATTCTATTCTATTCCTATAGAAATCATTTTTCCCTGAAGTATAGACTCATGTTTAAATAAATCAATCATACAATTTGTATGATTTATTTCACCTTCGAACATGGGTTGCTTATCTAGCAAATTTTTAGAATATCCCAGTGTTATCCTTCTCAGTGCCAAAAAGTTTTTGTTATGTCTCTCTTTCTATGTTTTATTAGCTTGGAGGAGTTCACCATCACATTTGAAAAATATCAAAAAGGTTATGAACTGCCTGTTACTATCTCTGCATAATACTGCCCTCAGCCTTCATGAAGCATTCAAGGACTTTCCAATCCCTTTTGGGGAACTAACCTTCTTGCAAAGCTTAGAAATCTGTAAGAAGTCAATTTTGATTTGCCATCTTTGTCACACAATCTTATTCCATACCAAATCCTTTGCAACCTGGGATGCAAAGAACAATTCTAAATAAGGCATTATTTTGGCAACTACTTTAAGAAATGTTCTAATTGTTTTAAAAAATAAAATTAATACCAACTAGTTTATACATTCTTTTGAAATTTGGACACATCAAAGTCTAAAAATATTAGGCTGTTTAAAAAGATTATTTTGCCAGTGGCTGCTGCTTTGGTGGTATAACTTACTGTTCTGTTCCAAAGTTCCCTTTGAAAATCCTTTGATGGCATGTTTATGAGGGCCATATGTATGCAACATTGAGGCAGAGGGCAAGGATTCGAAATCATGTTGATGAAACCGAAGCCAAAGTTTGGGGAAAAAGTTGGGTTTGTTGAACTGAGATGTATTTTTATCCACATTTTAAACTGCCATGAAACTGAATCTACCTCCAGACTGTGGGAGGGAACAGGCAATACAAGACTAAGAAGTGAAAAATACCATGCAGCAGAACTAATAGTTCCACAGAAACACCCAGAGTGAAATGAAATGTCTGAGTTATGGGTCTAGCAGTTTGTGGGACCTTTGGGGTCTTGCAACTCTGCCCTCATAGGTAGTCAGTTGAATTCATCGAGTTTCTATGGGTGAGATAATTTAGCAAGACAAAATAATACCACTCAACCAAGTGACACATCCATTTCTTTACCCCACCATTTGATTTACATATACTATCTCAAGCCTCACAAGGGTCCATAGATACATAAAGCATTCACAAATTAAGGAAACTAATGATCAGAGGGGCTGGGATTTAGCTCAGTTGGTAGAGCGCTGCGCTGCAGTCTCTGAGGTCTCGAGTTCAGTTCTCAGCACTGCAAAAATGGGAGAAGGGCCTGACAATCCACTCCCAAGGCAATCCGGAAACAGTTGCCATTGAAAACCCTGTGAGGGTCGCTATGAGTCGGATACCGACTTGACGGCACCTAACAACAACAACAACAACAATGATCAGAGAGCTTAAATAATTTGCCCAAGGCTTTTGACTACTCCAGCTTAAGTGAGATAACCTGGGGTTTGAACTCTGATCTGGTGACTGAGAGACCTTTCCTGTACTTATGTGGGCCTCTCTGAAGCCAAGGTCAAAGATGTTAGCTTTGTCTGCACCAATCACAGATCCCACTCCTAATATAGGAGATAGCCGCACTCCCTAGATAATGGAAATTAGGTAAGAGAATATAGATGGGAAAGGAAAGACTCACCTAGCTATGAGTACCTGCAGCCTTAGCTCTGAGGCAGCCATAGCCCTGTGGCATCTGATCCCATCAGATCTCGGAAGCTAAGCAGAGTTGGGCCTGGTTAGTACTTGGATGGGAGACCGCCTGGGAACACCAGGTGCTGTAGGCTTGGGAGACGGATCTGGCAACCCACTCCCAAAAATCAATCCACCATTGAAAACCCTATGAACAACAGAGAAGCACTGACAATAGTGTTTCATCTGTTGTACAGCGGGTTGATATGAGTGGGTTACTGACTCAACAGCAACTAACAACAACAGCTATGAGCAGGTGATAGATGTTACTGACATTTATATTCTAACCTTCCCCTCCTCCCCCAAGTACACACACTCCACCCTGGACCCTAGCATAATATCCAACAAATGATCAAGATCTTTGTTGAATTGGATCTGTTGCTAATAAAAATGATAATAACAATAAGAGTTTAAATTTCATGAGCAATTTACAAGACGATAGGCATTATGGAGTCCTACACAGTCTATAACAATTGACTGTTTTGGTCCTCATAACAATTGATGGGGTAAGTACCATCCATTATTGTATTTTACAGATAAAAATAATCAAGGTATTGAAATGCTAAGTAATTTGTCCCAGATTACACAGCTAGCATAAGTCATCATCTTTAATAAAACTGAATCAGGCTGGCTCTAGAATTCATGTTTATCCACACTGTTAGTATTGCTCAAATATATCTGATCCTAAGAATTACATGAGGCAATTGTTTAAAACACTCTTCCCAGGGCCGGGTGCCCTGGCACACAACTGTAATCCCAGTGACTCAGGAGGCTGGGGTAGGAGGTTCATGAATTTGAGGTCAGAGGCAGCCTGCAAAATTTAGTGAGACCTTGTCTCAAGATAAAAAATAAAAAATTGTCTGGGGATGTGGCTCATAGTAGAGCACTTGCCTGGCATGTGTGAGGCCCTGGGTTCAACCCTCCAGTACTGAAAAAAAAAGAAATTCTTCCTAATACCTTTCTCTGGAGAGACTAATTAAGGTTTGAGTTGTTGCCCAAAGCCCTGTAATTTTTGAAAAGAGCCCCCGTAAGACTCACAATGATCAGCACTTCACTTCTCTCTATTTTCTTCCACTTCTGAAGGAAGCTCTTCAACAGCACAGTTGAGCACTGCCTGAAGCATCGCGTTTGCAAAGGAATGAATTTATTTATGGGTATAGGGAGAATGGCAGCCCACAGAAGAAAGGTCATT
The DNA here is from genome assembly GCA_007922755.1 of Pedetes capensis. Lineage (NCBI taxonomy): Eukaryota > Metazoa > Chordata > Mammalia > Rodentia > Pedetidae > Pedetes > Pedetes capensis. The sequence continues at coordinate 123,346 of VMDO01004241.1, forward strand.
GCTTTGTACTCTCTCCCTCCAACATCCACAGCTCCAAAAAGATGGTGGGGTACAGCTGGGGCAAGGGTGGAGATCAAACTGAGTTTCCCTTGGCATCCTGTTCTCACATATACAAGGCTTCCTCAGCACAAGTAATACGGCCTCTGCAACACTGCTGACTGATTTGTTGCCACAGAGGCTTGAGAAAGAGGGAGGCATCTTGGACGAGGCAGAGGAATCCTGATGCCCTCAAAGCAATGATATATGGAAGGGGAAAACATACTCTCACTGACAAGTGACAGCCTGGATGCAGAATGGCCTTGTTTCTGTCAGTTAGGTCCTCTGAGAAGCAGATACTAAGATAGGACTCGACAAGCATGAGATTTGTCAGCATAAAAAGGAGCAGGAGGTGAGCAGCAGAGCCTTCAGATGGCAACGTAGGTCTGCTATCTGTGAAATGAAAGAGGAAAGAGGTTGATTGGAAGCTGCAGACTGCAGCAGTCCTGAGAAAGTCCTGGCCAGCCTGACTCAGTTCACAGCAGAAAAGTCCCATGTGGCTCAGGGTAGCACTAGTCTAGCACAGGCTTTTCCTGGGATATATCAGCCTAGGGCAGGAGTGCACTGGCATGAGTGCTGCTGTAGGTCCACACTGGGCAGCCGGAGATGCTTAGCCACGTGTACTCCCTGAAGCAGCTTCTTTGGAAGGCGATCTGGGACAAACCTCCATAGCTTTCATGTTTGCATGGCTTAGAGGTGTGTGCGCGATCTTGGAAGCAAAAGGCTTTTTAGCCCTACAGTGTGTTTCAGTATTTATATGGTGATAGCAGGTATCCTTCCTATATTTTACATATTTTCTTTCCTTTAGTTCAAGATCTCAGAAATTCTGCTTTAGAGTCTCAAACATACCAAGTAGAGGTTATTTAATACAGCCTGTAGTATCAAGTATTTATCTTATGCCCCATAACTTGAAGCTGAGCTATAACCAGATTCATAATATCTGAAGATCTACCACCTTTAAGAAGATGCAACATGGTGATAAAGAGAGTAGTCAGTAGACTGCTGCCTAAGTTCAGCCAAGAATGGAAAAGAATTGAGTTTAAGGAAGTGTTTCAGAAAGGGGAACATAAGCCAGACTCAATAGGGCTAAAAGATTAAAAATGGCACTGTCAAGAAAATGAAATAGGCACAGACTGTGGGAAAATGTTGACAAAACATACACGTGATAAAGAAAATGTAAACAACTTTTACAATTCAATACTAAGAGACGAACAAAAGATATTAATAGATGTCTCACCAGTGAAGGTATCTGAATAAGAACTTTTGTGAAAAGATGCTCAATATTATCGGTTATTACAGGAATAGAAATTAAATAATGAAATGCTATGCTATTCCTATTAGGTTGACTACTATTGAAGATAAACAATTCCGGGTATTGAGGGTGCAGAAAAACTGGACCCCTAATCCATTGCTGGTGGGGATGTAAAATAGGATCTCAAACTGTGAAACAGTTTGGCAGTTTCTTAAAAATCTAAACATACATTTATAGGGCATAAGCCAGTAATTCTAGTCCTAGATATCTGTCCAAGAAAAATGACAACCTAGATCCACACAAAGATTGGTGTGATGATGTTCATAGCAACATAAGTGGCAATAGCCCCAAACTGGAAGCAACCTGAATGTCTCTGGATAAACAAAGCTTAGTAGATTCACACAACGGAATACTATCAATAATAAAAAGGCATCAGCTATTGATACATTTGACAAGATGGATGAACCACAAAAATGTCATGTAGACAAAAGAAACCAGCCACAAAAGACTTCATATTGTATAATTCCATTTACATAAAATTTACAGAAAAGATTAAATTATAGAAACCAAGTAAGTGGTTGCTTAAGGCAAAAATGGGAGTATAAAGAGGCATGAGGGAAATTTTGGCTTAATGGGAATATTATAAAACTGGATGATGGTTGCACAACTATATTTAATTAAGACACATCAAAGACACATTTAAATTATGGGTGAATTTTATGAAATTTTAATTAAACCTCAAAAAGCTGTTAAGAGCTGAGTATTAGGGGCATGCCTATAATACCGGAAACTCAAGAGGCTGAGATAGGATTGCCTGTTTGAGGCCTGAGGAAGCCTGTGCAGTTTAGCAAGACCCTGTCTCAAAATTAGAAAAAAAAATTTTAAAGAAGCTAAGGGTGCAACTCAGTGGTAGATCACTTGCCTAGCATGCATAAGGCCCTGGGTTCAACCTTCAGTATAAAAAGAAAGAAAGAAGAAAGAAGAAAGAAAGAAAGAAAGGAAGGAAGGAAGGAAGAAAGAAAGAAGAAAAGGGAGCTGTGAAGAGCTACGAAGGCAAATGAGATATGGCAACTGATTCAGAATAGTAAGAAAGAAGAAAATGTCAAGAATTATGCCAATGTTTCTGCCAAGGGTCCAGTATGCAGGATAACATTGTTATAAAATAATATTTGGAAGAGAAGATTTGGAGTTTATAGACACATTAATTTTGAGCTGGCTATTGAGCACTCAAGTGGATATTTCAGGGACAATTGGAGTGAATGGCACAGAGATCATAAAAAGAATAGGAGTGTCAAAAAGAAGTGGAAATTATCCACAGTTAAGAGGCAAAGTTGCAAGAGTGCCTGAGATCACCCATGAAGGTGTGTGAGGGATCTGAGCCTGGTTGAAATACGTTTTCAGTTCATTGGGAATAGCCTAATCAAAGTCGGGTTCCCTACAGTGTGTTTCAGTATTTGTACAGCGATAGAAGGTACCCTTCCTATATTTTACATATTTTCTTTCCTATAGTTCAAGATCTCAGAAATTCTGCTTTAGAGTCTCAAACATACCAAGTAGAGGTTATTTAATACAGCCTGTAGTGTCAAGTATTTATCTTATGCCCCATAACTTGAAGCTGAGCTATAACCAGATTCATAATATCTGAAGATCTACCACCTGCAAGATCATGTGCTAAACATTCTCAGGACTGTAAGAAAATTTAAGGTTCAGAAGATGACTTCAAGAACTTGATGATCTGGTCCTCTGGATCCTTTACTGTTTCATATAAATTTGAATGTGGGAAAAGAATGGTGGAGAAAGACCCAGAAAATTCATTGACCTACTAGGTTAAGGAAAAGTCTGGGAGGATCTGGTGGGTTATCTCTATAAATAAACCCTTGACTGGAAGTAAATTTTGCGAAGTTGTCCAGGCCAAAAGGGCTTCTGTTTTGTTTCGAAAAGAGTTCTTGTGGGTTTCTTTTTTAAGCCTGCCTTGGCCATTTTATTTCAAATAAATTTCATCCTGATTTTCCAAAAAGCATGGGAAGTATTATTTTCCAAAACTATTAATATGTTGTGCAATCCTTGCAAAGAGGGGTGAGTTCCAGACAATAGCTCAATGAGGCAAGTTCCTTGGTCCTTTCATCAAGGACCTCACCATGGATACAGATATAAGAGCTAGAGTTGAGTTTGACACATGAGTAGGATTATGGAGAAGAGAGAAAGGAAACTATAATGACTTTGTGGCCAGAGGCCAGGAGTTCACTGGCTAAAAGGTACAAATGGATCATGAGGCCTTTAAAAACCTTTGAGAAGGATGACAAGAAGTAGTCATTAGAAATAGGGAGCAAAGAGAGATGCTATGTTCTTATAATATTGGGCCATGGATGGCCATTATCACACATTAATGAGACTCCTCGAGGACAATTGCTCCAAGTGACACTCCAATTGCTCCAAAGTGGCCAGGTGAGAGAGGGCTGGAGTGGCCTTTCACTCCACAGTCAGACAAGTGAAGGAACACACATCATGGATTTTATGTGTCATATGTGTGGACTCTATCTACACTTTAAATAAAATATTGTTTAAGTTGTGTTGTTAGGTGCCTTTGAGTCAGGTCCAACTCATAGTGACCCTATGTACAACAAAACGAAACATTCCTCAGCACAGTTCCATGCCCAGCATGATGTCAGTGCTTCTTTGCTATTCATAGGGTTTTCAATGGCTGATTGTTTTGGGGTTGCTTCGGGAGTGGATTGCCACATCCTTCTCCCATTTTTGCAGTGCCAGAGATTGAACACAGGGCCCCCAAGAGTGCAGAGCAGCACTCTTCCAATAATTGTTCAAGTTTGCTCCACCTAAAATGGTAAGCTTCTATTGCCCTTCAGTAGAATGCCAGCCAAGAGCTCCCGGACGATGGAGGAAGGAGGGTGTACTATTGCACCAGCATCCATAGCTCACACGACAGCACCTACCAGACCCAATGCCCCAAAGCTTGGCTCTGTCTCCAGCAACATACTTTCAGAACTGTCTCTGCCAAATGACTGTCACAGTTGAACAGTAACATTTATAACTCCTGTTTGGTCATTTCTTTTTCTTTTAGCATTCAAAATGGTTTTCCCCTAAATCTAAACTTTCTAGCTCAAGATTTTATTTGTAAATTATTCCTAAATTACTTAGTTCAACAGTAAGAATTTTGTATAATCACCTTCTGTGATTTTTAAAATCCATATGTAAATATGGATTATTTCTCATTTACTCAAATTCTATTAAATTATGTTCACAGCACTTCTTTACTGCTTACAAATCTTAAAGGGACCCCTGCCATCATAAAAGAAAGCCTTCATGTCTTCAAAAATTAGCCAGGTCAAAGGATCTGAGTAGACAGTTCTCAAATGAAGAGGTCCATAAAGCCATGAAACACATGAAAAAGTGCTCAACATCCCTAGCCATTAGGGAAATGCAAATCAAAACAACGCTGAGATTTCACCTTACACCAGTAAGAATGGCCAAGATCAATAAAACAAACAACAACAAATGCTGGCGAGGCTTCGGGGAAAAGGGAACACTTTTACATTGCTGGTGGAGCTGTAAATTGGTGCAACCACTATGGAAATCAATATGGAGGTACCTCAAAAACCTAAAAATAGATCTACCATATGACCCAGCTATAACACTATTGGGAATTTACCCAAAGGGAGATGAGTCATCATACCACAGAGACACCTGCATCTCCATGTTCAATGCAGCGCTTTTCACCATAGCAAAGATATGGAATCAACCAAAGTGCCCTTCAACAGAAGAATGGATAAAAAAACTATGGTATTTATACACAATGGAATACTATTCAGCAATCAAGAAAAATGAAATAGGGTCATTCGCAGCAAAATGGATGGAATTAGAGAAAATTATTTTAAGTGAACGAACACAAGCTCAGAAAGAGAAACAACACATGTTCT
>VMDO01004242.1:0-128434 GCA_007922755.1 Pedetes capensis
ATGACCTATATAGGGTTTGAGATGTGATTACAAATATTCCATATTTTATGTTATAAATATGCTTTTTATATAGTAATGCATGGCATTTATTTTACTGGAGCAATGACCAAACTGAATTATTTCAAAGTCTTTTGAGAATGGTTTTTGGTTATAGTTTAAAGCAAACTAAAAGGATACTGCTTTAGAATTAAAGAATGTAGAACTAGGGCTGCCTCTGTCTTCTGATCTCATTTCAGATCTCTTCTCATCTCATTCAGATGAGAAAACAGCTCTACAGAGTGTATATTGTACTCAGGATGACACTTAAGTTGGTGACAGGATGGGGACAAGAATCCAGGTCTCCTGCCTCCCCGCAGGATTTTCTCTCCAGTATAAATCTTTAGTGTTTCTCTTTATTCCTATGCATGCACTTCAGGTTCTTAAACCTTTTGAATCTTAGCACCAACCGCCCCACTCAAAAAAAGAAAAAAAGAAAAAAGAAAGTGCTGTGTGAAAACCATCTAAATAATGAGTGATGAGTTTGGGAATATTGGGAAAAAGAGGAGAACCAAATTTTGTGTAGCTGAGACCACTGAGCTGCTTATTGGAGAGTTATGATGCTTCTCAATCATAGGAAGCAGGCATTCTGGGTAATGCTGTTCCACACCACAGGATTCAGTGTTACACTTTGCCAGGTCTTTAAAAATCTCTAATCTTATGTTTTGATCACTGCAAAGTCTCTGGGAGACTGCTAGAGATGGCATTTCTATTGAATTAGTGACTTAAATTCTTAGAGCTCTAGAAAACATTAGCTCCATAAATGCTATGTGTGATGCTTTAGATCTAGCTCTTGGCATAGATTAGAGGCTTTCTGTATGGTGGATGTTCATACAACCAAAGTTTCTCTTCATGATGAATAATAATTCTCTCAGTTCAGCAACTTGTCACAGTGGTTCACTTGATTTATCAACAAAAATTAAAAATCTCAATCTAGTTTTATGTGAACAATAGATGTCTTTTTCTCTCTTTTTCCCTATCTCTTTTCTTTTCACAAACTCCCTCCCATACAGACTCTCTCCTCCTTACATCTTCTGAGTCCTCTCAGTTCTTCACTATTTGATGTGAAGACAACAACTGGATGCAGGGACATGGAGTGTGTGGTGTGTGTGTGTGTTCTGATGTTCTCGGGATTTCTGTAGTGATCTCAGGATGCAACCACATACTTCACAAAAAGAACATTCTGAAGAGTTGCAGGAAATAATTGATCAAGAGGTTGCTCTGTGCAGGGCACACTGGAATTTAGTTAATGTGTAGCCTGAAGCAGAAAGTGCCTGGCTGCTTTCAAGGCCCTTTGAAAACATGTACAACTATTTGGTGTGAATTTTAGAACTCAGTTAAGCTGTCTTTGATTCCAAAGATATCCCTAGGGCCAGTGAATAAATTACAGATGTTTTTTAAAAATATTATTTAATGCTTATATTAAATAATTGATTCTTTATGAACCAATGTGACTAGGCTAATCAAGTTATTGCTCGATTTGCTTAATTTTCCCCACTTTTAAAATAATGCTTTGTCTAGAGAGGTAGTAACAGGATCTTTGGTTATTCTGTTATATAATTAAACACGTTTGACCTATTAAGCAATGTTGCATCTATAAGCTGTTTCAGGTTCATTTAATTGAGTGTCAGTTCTCACTTGACTCGCTTGCCTCGATTACAACCAGTAGAAAGAGTCTTTTGCTCTGTAGTTATTATCTGATTGACACGTGAAGCCTCTGTTTAAGGGTGTATTGACTGGAATCCCAAAGATGCTATTTGGGGCTTGAACTCATCTTACTAAGTGGTACCTTGGAATCCTGAAAGAACTCTACCAAATACTGGTAGCTTTCTACTGTAGGCAAGTTTGATCTCTACACTTTGCGCTTGCTTCATCTGAAAACTGCTTACAGCCATATATTATAAAATAAAATGGCTAATTATGGCCATTTTAACCCTGGCTTTTACTTTCAATCTGTCTGTCTCCTTTAGGGAAATCTTAACCTTCCTTCTTCTATCTTATATTTTAAATTTTAAGGTCTCTTGGAACCTGGAGGTTAGAAGAGATCTTAGTGGTTATCATTTAGTCTGATTTCTACCTCTTTTCACATAAATGATGCAAATGGTCAGAATTTGAAATTTCCCTACTCCACACAAAGAAATATGGGGCAAATTTCAGAGATTCTGGACCATTGAATTTGAGATAGTTACTGTTCTCTTTGTTTTTAATAGCTATGCCTGCCATATTTGCATGATAGATATGGCATGGATATAAAGGACCCTTTTGGTTTTCTCACGGCATATCCTATGATATTGTTCTAAAGAGGGGTAGTGGGTAAGTAATAAGCTTATTTTCCCTCGTATTAACAAGTTTATTCCTCTAAACGTCATAGACACTCTTATGAAGACACAGCCTTCCTTAGGGTATTTGAAATTGATTAGCATCTCTGATGTGCCTGAAAGATTTATGATAATGTTGGTATCATTATCTCCCCACCTATTTTGGTTAAAATATTGGAAGTCAGTCAGCTCTGTGCCAATGTCAGCTTTTTCTCACATTTTAAATTACACAGGGTCTTCTTGTTAGGTCCCTTCAACTCGGGTCCAACTCATAGCCACCTTGATAGGGTTTTCAATGCCTGATTTTTTTGAGATTGCTTGAGAGTCAATTGCCAAGTCCTTCTCCTATTTTATGCTGTGCTAGAGATTGAACCTGGGTTCTCAAAGAGTGCAGAGCAGCACTCTTCCAACTGAGCTAAACCCCAATTTTTTTTCTTTTTAACAATAAAAGTAAATAGCTGATGCTTTCTCTTAACAATGAGGCTTTACTCACTCAAGTTTTCAATAAATCAGTTACACCAATATGCTTGCTGTGTGACAAACTGCAACCAAACCTCATTATTCGTACATGTCTGTGTGATGTTACTGAATCAATTTGTGCTGTATCCATTTTGCACTCATGGATAGTTCACGGTCCCTTATGAGCAGAAATAGTCAGCAGGCAATAATAGAAGACATGGAGCAGAAATGGATGGTACCCATAATCCTTTGCTTCATGGTGTTAGATCCATTTCTTAAATTCATTTTTATTATCTTTTTTAAAAATTCTGATCTCATATGAGGATGGCATCAGCAAAATCACAAAGCAGATACTTTCCAAAACTTTACATATCATTCTGTTTTTATTCACATAGAGACTTAAATGAAGGGCCAGAAAAGGTCTCCACCTTCTGAAGCAGGCTATTCTCACCTGGAATTCCTTCCTGACTATAATAATCTTCCTATAGCATCCTAGCTTTTCCTGATTCCAAAGATAATGTTAAACAGAAAGCCCAAAACTACACCCAAATAAGTTACCTTTGCAGTGTCCAAACAGTTCCTAAGGATAGGTGTTTGAATCAAGCAGACTAGAAGAAAGAATATGAAATGGCTACAGTCACCTGGGCCACCATGTTGAACAGGCTCGGGTGCTGTGGGCAACTGGGGACAGAGATATGGCCACTAAAGCTGCTCCAGTGAGTTGTCTATTTTCATCTGATGTCTCTTCAGGTGGGATTCCAGGTGGTGTGACCCCACTGAAGAGGTAGTGTAAAGTTACCCTTTGCCCTTGAAGCTAAGAACTTTCTTCTCACTGCACCATTGCTTGACAACTCAATTCTGACCACGCTCCTTCTGCTCTTGTGCATTGATGATTTTACAGAGGAGGAAAATACCAACCTCACAGGGTCTTCAACTCTTTTACATTCAGCACTGTAGGAGATAATTTTTGCAAAATTGTCCTAGAATTCAAGAATTCACTTTATGCTGAGCTCTGTCTTTATTAGACCTGGTGATCTTAGCCAAGTGAGTCTACCTCTGTGGGTGGCAGTTACTCAACAAGGGTATAAGATAAATAATCTTCAAGACCCTTTGCACTTTAATCTTCTATTTGCCTATAGTTCAAGACTTTCATTGTTCCCTGAGACATTTCTTTTTTCTGTGTCCTGAGCATTGAAAAAAATGTGTTCCAGCTGACATCTTAAAATAAAACCTTGTTAATTGCAAAATAAATTTGAAGTAAGAAATCCTCCTTAGGTCAAACAACAAAGAATTGTCAGGTGTGCATTTATGAACAATTACATTTTGTCATCAAGATAAAAAATTAAGACTCATACTTTGAGGACATTTATAGAGAACTAAACTTAAAAACAAAAAAACTAGAATGCATTTATTAAAATATCAGCAATAGTCTGATGTCAAAGAAAAACTAAATATTCTGCTTTTTTTCCCTGATATATAATGGGTGACTAAAATTTCTATTGTACACAACAGAAGGCAATAAAAAAAAAAAAAAACCACTTCCTAAAACATTCACTCTTCCATAGAAAGACTTGGTAACTTTAACAAATGTTTTAAATAGAGTTGCAGAGTAGGAGGGAATTAAGTCTTAGTTTCTCTTAGGATTTCAACAAATAATTCATGATACTAATCTACGTTAAGGTTTTCCAGCACTTTTTTTTTTCTGCGTCACAAAATTGCTATTTAGAACTGTGGTTTGTTGTCTCACTACTTTAAATAGAGTTTTACTAGTCCATATTCTGGACATCTTGTTTCTCATCTCTGTGCCTTTTGATTCCCTCCTGCTGTCTACCCTACCTAGAATGCCTCTGGTAAGTTTGTTGTTGTTGTTGTTGTTGTTAGGTGCCTTAGAGTCATATCTGACTCATACTGACCCTGATAGGGTTTTCAATAGCTGATTGTTTTGGGAATGTTTTGGGAGTTCTGGTAAGGTTAGATAACTCCTATTCAAACTTTGGACTCTGGGAAGCCATTTTTTTTTTTTTTTTATCTCCAAGGTTATATTTGGATCCCACCTTTACATTTCAAATTGTAATTACAAGTTTATAGATCTATTTTCATGACTAAGCTGAATTCTGTAAGCACAGGAATTGTCCCTTATTAATCATGGTACCCTGCTCTTCAACATGATGCATTGCATGTAGTTACAGCTCAGTGAAGGCTTTTGAAGGACTGATCAAAGGCACAGCACATGAGGCCATTAAACAACAACAATAACAATAGTAATAACAGTAATTGTAAACATGTAAAGAGGTGAAGGAAAACAAATATATCAAAAGTAATATCTTACCCTCATTGATGATAAAATTCAGCTGTCTGGGAGCTAATTTGAACAATAAATGTATTCTAACCACAAGCAATGTGGATTAGAGGGAGCAGCATGAGATCTGGAGGGAGAGACAAGATATTTGAATCCTGGCTGCATTACTTACTAGTGACCTTGAACAAATTCCAGAATATCTCTTCAACTTAGTTACTTCATCTGCAAAATTGGAGTACCAACACTCACTTCATAGAGTTGTTCTAAGGAGTAAATGAATTAAGACATGTGATGTGAACTCACATCTTAATGTGTTGCTGCTCATGAGTGAGGTAATCCAGACAGTTACTATGTATTTTTTCTATGTAATTAGAAAATTTGACTTTTCAGAGCAAGTGTAGGTTTATAGGATTTGAGCAGACAATAGTTTTCGTTTACCCCTTTCTCTCCTGCACAGTAGTCCCCATTATTAACTGTTTTTAGAAAGTTAACTAACTCTTTCAAGTTACATGGTAAATATATGACTAATATAGTCAGAGAGCAATTAAAGGGGTCTGTCATGCCTTTACCTCTAAAGACTATCTGGCCATTTCCTACCATCTCTTCAGAGTGCAGTATGAAGTGGCAAATGAACTTTCTTTTAGAGAAAATAACAGGTCAGTGATGAAAGTTAAAACAGAAAAAAATCATGAAAGTTGTTTCTTTCAACAGTATTTGGAACGTCAAATTCACACATTTTAAGCCTGTTAAAAATGACAGAAGGGAGTTTCCAAATGGGGTTGGCCCCCGAGGCTGTTCACTGGTAGAGTGACTGGAGTGCAAGTGACCCTGTGGCCCAGCTGACCTTGGGTAAAGAGGAAGGAGGTGCAGAGAATTTGACCTGCAGAGGGGACTCTGCACCTGGAACACAACAGTGAGCATGAAGGGCACATTGTACAAGAGCTGAGCAACTACACCAAGTCAAAATGGAAATTCAGGGTCATACAGATTCTTGAAACACCTTCTGAATATATAAGCAGCATTTACCCTTATAGGAAATAGATTTTAAAACCTCATACATTAGACTTCTTCCAAATTTCTTGCCTGGCCATTTTAAAGCGGGGGGGTGGGGTAAACTACACTAGAGGGCTCATGTGGACAGGAGGTGAGCAGCAAGGGAAGCAGCAGGTTATGGCTGAGCCCCCACCCTCAGCAGTAGAGAAGCCAGATTGATTTGCCAGGACAAGCATGGTTTGTTCAACTAACAGAGACGCATACCCCAACCACCAGCACAGTTGCAACAGCACTTGGTTTCACAATCTTTTTCTAAAATGGAATGTTTTTCAACACTCTGGAGGCTTAGCAAGTCTGAAAAGATTTTGCTCCTATCTTCTGGCTGCTACACATGCAACTTTGTACACCTTTACCTAGATGGAAAGCACTGTAACCCACTGCTTTGCATGTTCAAACAAGCCTGCTTGGATAGATGACAGTGCACCAACAGCTGGCTTCGTTAAAAGCTGATTTGCACTGTCCTGATGTTACCTAAACAGTCATTACTTATTTTCTTCATTCAGTGGTTAAGCAAATTTCAGCATGTTAGACAGAGATGGGAAATGGCGTGGAGCTCAGGAATAAGAATATGTATCACATCCTAGTTAATTTAGGTTAGATTAATTTTAGCTTCATCTATTGGGACATTTTCTTTAAGAAGTTGAACCACCGCCCTACCACTCCAGAGCTCTTCATTAGCCCTCTCCATATGGAATATGGACCTTTAGCCATTCACTAAGATCCTAAATCTTTTTCAATTAAGGGTTCCAAGTCAAAGGGATAGTTACTATCTTTAACATTATATTATGTCTGTCAGAGCTAACACTGTGTTAATCAAACAACAGCAGAGATTGAAGCATTTCCAGGCAGTGGATGGCATTTTTCTGCAGGAAACACTGCAAATCAGGAGTTTAGTTGTACCCAATCAGGACATCTGAGCATTAAATTTGTTCTGAGCATATGCTAATGCTAACTGGACCAAAATGTTAGTTTTACGGATCATTATGAAGCTTGTGAAAAAGAATAATTCACACTGAGTAAAGTACAGAGAATTACCCATTGCCAGATTGCAACAATGAGCTTTAACAGACATTTGGGTTGCCTTATATTACATGTCTGTGTGTTGTCCTAGGGAGGTGGAATAAAAGAGCTTAAAGACAGAGCAAGGAATTTTCCATTCTAATCCAGTGCAGTAGTTTAGGTAATTTATTTGACAAAGGCAATGACCACTTCTGAGCTCATATGATATTTAAGGTTGTCCCTCAGTTAAAGATTTTCAAGGAAAATACTGGGCATATTCGAACACCAGCTATTCCTGAGTTCCTAGTGTGGCAGGTTAGTAATTCCTTATCCCACAAAGAATTTAAAAAATGTGCCAGCTTAAGGAGGTCAGAGGCTAAAGCATGGAGGTGTTTGGTGCTCCTTTTTTTTCTCACTCACTAATAGATTGTTGACATGAGTCTTTTTGTGAACTCCCTGTCTAGCTAAATATATTCATGATCTTAGTGAGAAGAGGAACAGAGAATGCTCACATTTCAGGATGTAAAGTTTTGTTTAATTTCAGTCAATCATTTGTTGGCAAGTACAAAATGCATCCCCTGAATGAACCTTGAGCTCTCTGGGTCTGTGCATATAAATCATCTTGCTGGCCACAACACTGCATCCAACAAGCCCTGTTGACACTGACAGGGACCAGATGTGTATGGCCATGGAAATACATTAGGTTTTGATGTCAGCTGACTGACAGTTACATTTGGAGGCACCAGTTGAGGGTTTGAGGTTTTGTAGAGTCTGGCAGGTAGATAGAAATCTACATTTAATGTTATCACATATTTTAAACACTTAGCTACAGATAAAACCATCTCTGTTCATGGAATTAAGCTAAAAATAAACAGTTTAGCTCTTCAGACCTAATATTCCACCCACTCTCTCACTTGCTCCTTACTCTCATTCTCTCATTCTGAATTTTATAGCCACAGTGGGAAGAAAGTTTAAGAAGTAAATATAACATTATAAAACATTTATAAAATTCTATTCCCCAAAAATGTATTGTCCCTTATTCTATCCTTTCTTTTTCTAAATATAACAAACAGCACACAGGAGTAATCAGATAAATTACACACAATACCTTTTACATTCTCATATTAATGAAATGACTTTAATAGTGTCATGGACACTAAAAATGTTAATATTTCCATATTGCTAGATTTCCCCAAATTTTTACCTATAAGAGCTTAGAAACTTCTGGAACTTAATATCTCTAAATCTTGAGGTTTAAACATTTCTAACATGGGAATAAGGGCTGGGATTTAGTTCAGTTGGTAGAGCTCTGCGCTGCAGTCTCTGAGGTCCAAGTTCAATTCCCAGCACCGCAAAAATGGGAGGACCTGGCAATCCACTCCGAAGGCAATCCCAAAACAGTCAGCCATTGAAAACCCTATGACGGTCGCTGTGAGTCGGACATGACTCGACGGCACCTAACAACAACAACGTGGGAATAGTAGTTGAAATAAATCACCCCTTGGTTTAAGTAAAAGATTCTTTGCACAAAACTAATGAGAAATGTCATTTTACTGTGAAAGTGAGAGAAGCAGAAGATCACAAAGTAGGGCTTCAAATATTGATCTGGACTGATTTAATGTAGCACTTTCAATGGTTAATGTTTATTTTTAATCTTTAAATATATTTTCACTAGTATTTTAATGAAGTAGAAACAGCTAAGGAAAAACTGTATTTATCTAAAAGCAATTTCTTGGTTTTTGTATAAAGTACTTTAACTACTCAAAGTGAATTATAGAATTTCATAACTTGAATTATCAAAAAATATGAATATCGGCATTTTCTTTACTTTGTATAAATGCAACTGAAAAGTGACAGAAGGAAAATGTCTGCACTAATTATGGGGGGAATTGTTTGCTTTTGTTAAGACTGCAACCCCTTTAATGTTTAAAGAGTGGGTTAAAGGTAACCTGGCTCTTACTCTGTTGGGCACATATCACTCTCTCTTTCTCTGTCACATACACATGTGCACACATACACAAACACACACTCAGTTGGCATTTATGCCTACAGGCTGCTGAGAGCTGATTATTCTAATCAAACCTGTCACAATCAGGGGAGACAATTAGCCAGGTTAGGCTTCTGCTGATTTCACATGTGACCCTTAGCATCAGATCGCCTTCAGCACTCTTGAATCATATCAACAAGTATGTCAATAATACCTACAGCTGCTCCACCTGCTGCTTTTAGAGCCTACCTTTCATCTCTGGAATTGCTTGAGTTTTTGAGCTCTTGTTTATTTTAAATTGAGACCACAAAGTATTCAAATTTTCGAAAGGAGTCACTCCAAAAATCATGAAATCAATTCCCTATAAATAGGTTTTCTTTGGGGTTGGGATTTTTTGTTTGTTTTCACATAAGGTCTCACTGTGTAACCTAGGCTGATCTTCAACTTGTGATCCTCTGCCTCTGCTTCATGAGTGCTGGAATTACAGATGTGTACCAACATACTAAGCTTCATTGTTGTTGTTAGGTATTGCCAAATCAGATCCAACTCATAGCCACCCTATGTACAAGAGAATGAAACACTCCTTGACTCTGTGCCAGGCATATGATCTTTTTAAAATCCAAGGCTATTGTTGCAGCCACTGTGTCAATCCATCCAGTTGAGGGTCTTCGTTTTTTTCATTGACTGGCCAGTCCCCCAAACATAATGTCCTTCTCCAGGAATTGGTCCTTCCTGAAAACATGTCCAAAGTATGTAAGACACAGTCTAGCCATCCTTGCTTCCAAGGAGCACACTGGTTGTACTTCCTCTTGGACAGATCTGTTGGTTCTTTTGGCAGGCCATGTACATTCAGTATTCATCTCCAGAATCATAATTCAAAAGCATCAACTCTTCTCCTGTCTCTCTTATTCAATGTCTTATAGAATTCAATTTCTAGAGTTTGAGTCCCATGGAAAATATACATACATATAGTACATAAGAATCTCACATATGATAGACTCAGTATATTTTAAGCTATACTTAAATAAGAATAACATAAGACACAGTTGGCAATAATTCATGTTCATATTTTTCAAATGAGATAAATTTTATCTCATTCTGAATATAACATTTATTTGTTATATTAGTCAGGTTATTGTCTGATTTTACCAGACATTGTTGTTGTTAGGTGCTGTCGAGTCGGTATTCGACTTATAGCGACACTCATAGGGTTTTCAGGGGCTGACTGTTTTGGGATTGCCTTGGGAGTGGATTGCCAGACCCTTCTCCCATTTTTGTGGTGCTGGGACTTGAACTCGGGACCTCAGAGACTGCAGCGCAGCGCTCTACCAGCTGAGCTAAATCCCAGCCCCTTACCAGACATTGTTGTTGTTAGGTGCCATCGAGTCCTGTCCAACTCTTAGTGACCCTCATAGGGTTTTCAATGGCAGATTGTTTCGGGATTGCCTTAGGAGTGGGTTGCCACGTCCTTCTCCCATTTTTGTGGTGCTGGGAATTGAACTCAGGACCTCAGAGACTGCAGAGCGGTGCTCTACCAGACATTAGGAGTTTTAAAAGGAAGAAAGCAATGGCTTTTATCAACTCTTTCCATATTTACTATATCCACATACGCTTCATATATCTATCTGAACATTCTGTCACATTTAGAACTCAATATAGAATGTAACTTTGGTTAAATATATATCATATATTTCAATATCCAATTTAATATTACCAATTATGATTAAAGTGTGTTTAGAAGAAAACCAGAAGATCAATCAAATAGAGATTTGTTTAAAATAACATAAGGATTATTATTTGATAATATAAGATTCATATAATTTTTTAAAAGAATAAAGAAACTAGTCAAGCATTTCTTTTTATTTATTTGAAAGAGTAAAGTGTTTTACTGAAAACCTACTTTTGTTTTTGAGTAAGGCCTTTGTGTTATATGCGTGCCTGTGCATCCATGAATTTTCCAACGTGTATGTACTGTAATTGTTACTTTTGGCTAATGACTCTAATGGGAAGTTCAATGAGACAATGACTCTTTAAAGGTTTAGCACATAAGATATAATAATTGGCTTTATATACAGAGATTTTTCTTTCATCATAGTGCTGATCATCAGGAGAAAGTAGGATTGAATTTTTAAAAGTAAATGTCAGCTTTGTAAAGTCTGATGTTTCTTAAGTATACCCAGATAATTTATATGTTTTCTTTACTAATTTGCTTATTAATTCATTCAGGCTTTCACTTATTTGTTCATTCATTTGTCCATTCACCACCATTCATTCTTTATATACAAATAAATCAACATTTATAAATGAAGAGATTATTCGCCACCTCCAAAACAATGAAGTAGTATCTCCAAGTGTGTTTTGTAAGTTTTTTCTTTTTTCTTTCTTTCTTTTTTTTTTTTTTTTGTGTGTGTGTGTGTGTGTGTGTGTGTGTGTGTGTGTGTGTTTGTCTTTTTCCATTTGGTAAAATCTAGAAATATGTGTTGGGCCAATTTGTGGTTCATAAGGGGAAAATTTTATTCTAATTTTCACAGTTTATAACTTGAACAATCTTGCTTTATTTTTCTTTACACATATGCATAAATAGTTAATACAAGTCAACATAACTGATTTATGCATTTGCTCTATGGGCAATTAAGTTGTAAGTATTATCTCAGCAGGATTTAGTGAACAAATCACATGTGAAATAAATGGATCTTTGAAGTTTGAGCATATAGGTATTACTGTACAGAGGCTACATTAAGATTCCTATAGTAATGAATGGGGATTTATTGATGAATATCAATGAATAGGAGAGTGATGTCATAAACTTTTTATAGTCTAGCAAACTATATTTATCATTTTCCATCTTTGTAAGACCCACAGCTTTTATGCTATAGAATAGCATGGTCCTTTACACATTGTGAAGAAAGTCCTCTGACCCTCAGTAAGTAACCGTCAGGGATCAAATACCAAAGCCAAGGAATTCTCTATTTCTAGCAGTTATCTAAAGCAAATGAAAAGCCTCATGAATTAGTAGCCTTTTTCTTTTAAGAAATGGGGTGAATAATAAAACATTGTGATTCTTTTAATGTTGTTTGCTACATATAATATGCATAAGTCTTACATCCTCATTGGTTGGAATGGTCTCTGATTGACCTCAATAATATTATATGTATAATTTTAGAATTCTAAACACCCTCAGTGTCTCTTACCAAACAGAGTCCAGTTGATGTGAAATAATGAATACTTTGTTGGAACATTTAGTAGATGAACCAAATACATCTAGTGCCCTGGCTTTCACCTTTGTCCTCCAATTGCTCAAAGTTTCATGTTTTTTATCAATCACAGGCAAAATTTCAGAAGCAAAAGTAGAAAAAAAATGACTTATTGAACCATTCACACTTTCAAGCATTAGTCTGTCAGAAATAATTTAGATAAATTATAATTTTGATCATGCTTACAGAAACTAGGAGGAGAAAATATTTAGTCAACCAAACTAATCTAGAAAGAACATAGAAAGGGTGAATGATAGAAGGTCTTTCACAATTCAGTCTTGTGATTTTAAATCAAGTCACCATTAGGCTGATTTGCCAGTTTTCTAAACTGTGAAAATTTTATTGTCAACGAGGACTGGGGTTTAGCTCCGTTGGTAGAGTGCTGCTGTGCACTCTCTGAGGCCCTGGGCTCGATCCCCAACACCACAACAATGGGAGAGGGACCTGGCAGCCCACTCCCAAAACAATTCTGAAACCATCAGCTATCAAAAACCCTATGAGCTAGGCACAATGGTGCATACCTATAATCCCAGTGGTTCAGGAGGCAGAGGCAGGAGGATGGCAAGTTTGAGACCAGAGGCAGTTGTGTAATTTACCGAGACCCTGTCTCAAAAAAAAAAAAAAGTTTAAAAATGGGCTGGGAGTGCAGCTCAGTGGTACAGCACTTGCAAAGCATGCAAGCGTGAGGCCCTGGGTTCAACCTCCAGTAACACACACACACACACACACACACAAAAAAAAAACTCCTATGAATAGCAGAGAAGCACTGACCGAGTGCCAGGCATGGCACCGTGTCAGGGAATGCTTTATTCTGTTGTTCACAATGTCACTATTAGTGGGACTCAACAGTACCTAACAACAAGATCAACAAGGAAGTGAATAACTTTGCCTCTGGACTCCTAAACAAACGTATAGACATCCCACAGCACTCAAAATCCATTTCGTTCAGTGACTCAAAATGATCCCCCAAGTTTTTGTTTGGCATACCCATTCCCTCTCTCATAACTCTTCATCTTCCTCCTAATGCAGAAGTTGAGGTATATAAAATACTCCAAGGATTTCTGTCATAGTTAATATAAATTTATTGCCAAAAATAACAGGTCACTTGAAAGGACATGATTTGCCTCACCTTTGGGAGCTGCAGGTCTACCTACCATGAATAACAACAAAGCATTTATGTCAGCATATCCTTCATCAGAGCATAAAAGGAAAGTTACGAGCATAAAAGAAATGACCATCTGCAGAACATATTGCCTACAGTTTTAGAGATGGACAAAATCTTAAATTACACCCACAATTAAGGCATCCAATTACCTTCTGAAAGACTTTGGAAGAGAAGTTTTATTTATCTAGAGAGGGTAATACAGATTTTTTTTTAACCACAAACAAAATTGTGGATTTGTTTTCTTCCTATCATTTTCAGTAGGGTGGGAGTTTATCTCAGTTGATAGAGTGCTGCTCTGTGCTGAGGCCCCGAGTTTGATCTCCAGCACAGCAAAAATAGGAGAAGGATGTGCCAATCCACTCCCAACATAATCCCAAAACAATGAGCCATTGAAAACCCTATGATAGTTGCTATGAATCTGACCTGACTCGATGGTACCTAACAACAGCAGTCATTTTTAGTAGAAAAGAACAAGTGTAATTTTGATTATGTATACATTACATATTTATATTTCTATGTTAGGGATGTCAGAACCTGGAAAACTCCTCAAGGACTAGATGTTATGAGACTCCACGAAACATGTGAGAAGTACTTGAGGGAAGTTACTAAGCAGTGTCTTCACTGATTTTTCTCATCATTCTACTTGCCATATCCTGTTGGAAAGCTTTTGTCTTCGGTAGGGTTGTCCTCGGTAGGGTTGTCCTCGGTAGGATTGAGAACAGGTGGAGGGGAAAGTGATGATGTGATAAACTGTAACTACATATTCTCTTGTAGCTTTTCATCAGTGTTGACATTTCTATCACTTGTCATCACCCAAATTGTCCCTAATCCTGCTACTTTTTGTGCAGAAAAGTGAAATCCTTCATATGGTTTTAGCCGTATATTTTGCCTTCCACTCTTCCATACCAGTCACTAGACAGTTGTGCCCTCTTTGTGCTTACCTGGACATCACACCCTGAGCCAGCTTTGCGTGTTTGGTTATATTCCTCCTCACTCAGCTGAAATAGATGTATTGAATGGAAATCCAGCAGTAGAAGTGGAGGTCATCTTAATATTCAATTAAATGTCATTTAGTTGCTGAGATGATTCAGTCACCACTTACATAAAGAGTACTCTGTATTTTCGCTGTGTTAAACTGAAATGGCATCATAGAACCATTGGGACACCTACTTTTTCACTTATTTATTCAAAAATAAAGAGAGATTAATTGATTTGCCTACTTCACAGTTTAAAAGGAAAAGGAAAAGGAGGTGGCAATCTACTCCCAAGGTAATTGGGAAACAATCAGCCTCATGAAGCCCTATGAGAGTTGCTATGAGTCCCACAGGACTTGATGGCACCTAACAACAACAATAACAACTACACAGTTTGTAAAAGGCCGACAGTTTTGAATCCCATGTCTTTAAACTTCACATCCACTGTTCTTTTAGCCACTCAGTGCACATTACCCTTTAACATGTGGTGATCTGTAAGAGCTCCAAAATACAAATGTTGGGAATTATCTTTTACCCTCTTCTGATGTTTCCACCTGTGTCTGTGTGTAACCTTTCTCTCATTCATTTCCCTATCTTTAAATCTACAAATGCCTCTGTTTAAGCCTTCTTCATGTTTAGACAATCACAAGAAGCCAAAGTGAAGAGTTTGAGTCTAGTCTGATTTGTAGCTTTCCACAGTGCCACGTATCTTGCATACAACAGGTCTTCTACAAACACCCTCTGAAAGGATATATAAGTGAACAGTTTATTGGCAGGCGGCAGGGAGTTAAAAATACCCAGCTGACCCCTGTGAGGACTTTGTATTTGTTTGTGTGGTCTATTACAACGGGATCCTTAATGATCTCCCAGCTCCAAGTTTTCTCACCACCCAATCTATCTTCTCCAGAGCTAAAAGAAAGATCATATTCACTTACAAATCCAACTTTGTTCTGTGCTTTCCTAAAAATCTTTGCTGGTTCTTCCTTGCCTGTCAAACTTCTTTTTCAAGATGAAGTCTTACCTTTCTGTGATAGCCTCACTGTCTCATCAACCTCATTCAGACCTCCTTGGTTTTGTACAAGTCACTTTGCCTAGGAAGCCCAGCCCTCCCCTTCTGTTGAAATGATTCTGTCCAGGGTCCAAGACGTGGCTCCTCTGTGAAGTCTTCCTAAACTCATTCAAAGTCTGTTGCTGTTTCTTATTTTCCACAGCATTTGATACTAATTCCTCTTATGAAACTTATCGCATATTGTTGTTTGTTGTTGTTGTTAGGTGCCATCAAGTCAGTATCCAATTCATAATGACCCTCAGAGGGTTTTCAATGGCTGACTGTTTCGGGATTGCCTTGGGAGTGGGTTGCCAGGCCTTTCTCCCATTTTTGGGGTGCTGGGAATTGAACTCAGGACCTCAGAGACTGCAGTGCAGCGCTCTACCTACTGAGCTAAATCCCAGCCCTATTGCATATTAGAGGGGATTTATTTGTGTGACTCCCCCTACCCTCTGATTGTTAGTTCCTCTCGGGCAGGACTATGTCTAGCTTCATTTTTGTTTCTACCCCTTCAAGTACAATGCCTGAGCCATAGGAAGTAGTCAATATACTTGTGTTGAATTAATTAATTAACAAAGAGAGACGGGACATAAATATGTGAAAAGTTAATCAAGTTAAGAAATGATGGAATGGCCAATCAAATATCATGTTGTTCTAAGGAAGTATAATTTGAAGTTTAAGTTAAAACAGCCCTTCTTGTAGTAAAACATTTATTCTAATGTGATATGAAGATAGTCTGTGGAGCCCACCTCAGTAGAATGGAGAAGTCTCAGCTGTCTTCCGCTGTCACCCTCTGCACTTCTGTCATTCTGTCCAGTGCCTCTTGCCCAAAGCCAATTTTCTCTCATCAAAATTTAGACACTGTGTTCAGTAGTCCCTCAGAACTTTTAATTATACTAGGTGACAGGTATTAATGGGTCAGGGAAATGACAATATGCTAATGTAATAGCTGGAAATTATGATTCCTCTCTGAGGCAAAATAACATTTCACATGTGTTTAAGGACTGATGTTCACTTTTGAAAGGGGATTTTTGTTTAAAGATGGTCTTTGTGTCCTAGAAATTACACCATATAAGCAATAGTACATCCTTCTTCCGTGTGTTTATATATACACACTTCCAAAAGGTGATTGAGTTGTCTTTATGCCTGCATAGGCAATCCCTCAAAACAATCAGTGTCTTCTCCCTCACTCTAATATAACTTCTTTTAGAAGCCACTTTTCCAGCCAGGGGTGGTGGTCCACACCAGTAATTCCAGCACTAGAAGGCAAAGGCAGGAGGATCATGAGTTTGAGGACAGCCTGGGCTACATAGCAAGTTTGAGGCCAATTTGAGCTGCACATAGTGAGACTGTGTCTCAAGTTTTTAAGTCATTTTTCCTTATTTCATAAACAAAAATTTATCATAACTATACTCTGCCAACACAAGATATTTTGCAATTACCATTGAAATTTTTGTTTCTACAGATCTTTGAGACTCTCAATATTATCTTTTCTTTTTTTCTTTGATTCTTCTTTATTTTTAAGGCGGGAACTTGTTATATTGCCTACTCTATGCTGGCACTTGAGATCCTCTTGCCTCAGCCTCCTGAGTGCTGGAATTAAAGGTGTGGTCATCACACTTGGCTCCAGATGTATTTGTAAAGAATTAAAATTTCTCTGTTTTTAGTGGTCAAAAATAACTTTTTAGTGATGTTAATAATATAATTATGCATATTCCTGTTACCTTGTGTTAATTTACTGAGCACTTATTGCCAAGCCCTGTACTGAACACTTTGCTTTTAGTTCTCATCTACTCATTTAATTTATTGATTTAACCGTAACTAATGTCTTAGAGGAGAAGGGTGTGGCAGCCTACTCCTGGAACAATCCTGAAACAGTCAGCCATCAAAAACCCTATATAAGGGTTGCTGTGAGTTGGACTGGACTCAACAGTACATAACAACAATGACCTAGGAGTGAAGCATTATCAATATTCCAATGTTAAAAAGCCTGCAGCCATTGCCCTGTGGCATTCGATCCCGTCAGATCTCGGAAGCTAAGCAGGGTTGGGCCTGGTTAGTACCTGGATGGGAGACCGCCTGGGAACACCAGAAGCTGTAGGCTTGAGAGAAGGACCTGGCAACCCCCCAAAAAAATCAATCTGCCATTGAAAACCCTATGAACAGTAGCGAAGCACTGACAATAGTGTTTCCCCTGTTGTACAGAGGGTCACTATGAGTCGGATACCGACTCGACAGCACCTAACAACAACAACAACAATGTTACAAAAGAGGAAACTGAGGCACAGAGAGGTAATGTAACATGCCAAGGTTACACAATTAGTAGTAGCACAGCCCAGATTTGAAGCTTAGGCAGATGGTTGTATGTCCCTTTCTCTTGACCCCTTTCTCTGCACTGCCTGTCATAACCAATAACATAGTTGCTTCTTCTCAGTTATCAAATAGATGCCTATAAAGTTGGAATATTTTTAATCAACCCCGATTTCCTTGATAACCTCCAGACACTAGCAAACTTTGCATACCATATGTACCAAAAATGCCAGGTACCATAAGAAGGATTAAAGATGAATTTTTTCTTTCTACTCTGATTTCTACTTTTATTATTGACACCTCCCAAGTGGTTCAGAGGACATCTATCAGTGTTCTTGGACATCTTGTACTATTTGCAACTATCCTTGGAGATGTCTGGGTAGCTGACCTCCACACCTGCTAGGAGTCCCTCTGCCAGTGTCAAACATCTCTGCCAGATCAAGTCTAGAATGCTCAATAAGCTGAGAAGCCTCCCTTTCCATGGGCTCTTGAACATCTTGTGATTTCTGCACTGTGGAATCCTTGCTTCCAGAATCACCCAGAGGAGGATGACAGCAAATTCTTACTGCACTTTCACATTTCTCTTCTTCTTTTTGGATATAGATAAATTAGTGAAGTGAAAACAAGAAATAGCTATTAAATCTTCAACAAAGCACATATGTGTTCTGCATAAAACAGATTAAAATACCCTTTGAGGATTAAAAAATCATATCTCAAGATGGCAGCTTTTGTACTCTTTTGTCCTATGATCAACAGCTTTTAAATCACTATATGTTTAACTAAGTTATTTTATCATTATTTCTAAGGCTAAAATTTGATTTTTGTTTTTGGCTTGAACCTACACACTGAAAGCATTTTAGCCAATTAATATTGAAATGTTATATATACGTATTCCCAATGAAGCAATAAATGAGGAATTATTTCACACTGGGAGCAAATAAATAGCAATCCCTGTCTGCAAACTGTTCTTCTCGGGTTAGGCCTTTTTGCCAGTTTTCATAGTAAAGGAAATTTTACTTCTAAGTTTGACTGTCTTACACAAATGGATTTGGAAAAGGAGGGGCATTCCTGTCCTGCATATAACAGCTGTGCTTACTGGTTTTATAATCTGTAATCTCAAATTGAGCTTCTATTTTAATTTCAGTGCCTGAAGGATGGAATTCTTTTCAAATCTTCAGACATGACTATTTAAAATTGAAAGGAGAAGTTCAGCCATTAAGTATTTTCATCTTCTCTAAGATTTTCTTCCTGATGTGATGAAGTGAAATACTTTTTCATGTCTCTCATAATTTCTACTTACACTGTCTTGCTTATGCAAACTTTCAAATAGGCTGTAGATGCAAGAGCATATAAAAATCTGTATAAATTTTATCTGGCTTTGCATTATTGTTAAGTCAGCGAGGATCCTAATGGAGTACAGAGGATGAGACAACAAGAATCCAATCAATAGGCACAAAAGGCAAATGAACTTGCATAAATTAGCACTCTAATAGGAAAAGATAAATGTGTATTCTCTTTCATCTTTCAAGTAATACACATTACTGAAAAAGGTCTAGCAGATAACATCCTGATTTATTTTTAGCTTTTTTTCTGGGGTCCAAACATGAGAAAATACAAGTAAATTGAGCCCTAAGAGTGCTCTGAGCTGCTGGCATCCGATCAGTGTATCAAATACAATGTGTAGAGCTCAGCATGTTGTGTCCACATAGATGGTGCCATTGACAGTGTTCCTTACAGAAATATGAATACTTTAAAAGATCCCCAGAGGATTTCTTCTGTGACTAGAGTTCATCTTGGAGAAACTAGTTTCTGATCTCTACAGTCAGGCCTTTCCAGTGCACTCTACATTTTTGTCATACCCACTGAGGAAATAGCAGGGAGGACTTTTCAGATGTTGAATATCTAAGTCTCCAGAACCAGCATAGTCACAGATCATCTACAATAGCACCATACAATAGTTTCACTAAGTATCACCAGCTCAACTCAAGAAGTGCTTAGGGAGTAATAGCATTGTGCATGGTTCCCCATTATTCCAATTATACTCTTTTTTGGGGGGTATAATAGCTCCAGCATGAATGTCACAAGTACAGCTGCTAGCCATAATATAGCTAGTGACATCCAAG
Organism: Pedetes capensis; assembly: GCA_007922755.1. NCBI lineage: Eukaryota > Metazoa > Chordata > Mammalia > Rodentia > Pedetidae > Pedetes > Pedetes capensis. Next base: position 20,026 of record VMDO01004242.1, read on the forward strand.
AAATTTCTCTTTCACTTTTGCCTACTCCTTCCCTTTCTTTGCTGCTTCTGACTATGGAAAAAGAACTGAGAATATACAAGGGGCTGCCAAATAATCTTCATTGCCTTTGGTAAAAGGCAAAATGTCAGGCATGGATATGCCTTCTTTCTTGGGCAGCCTCCAGGCCAGCATAGCAACTTGATCATTTGTGTTGCTAGTTGATTTAATATAGGGCAATAAACAATGTGCTAATGGTTTCATGACGGCACATCTCCAAAAAGCTTACCTACAGACTGGGAGAAACCTGCACTCCAGGGAAAATTTAGATATCCTCCTTCACTATACTAGAATACTCTGAAGTAGACACTTTTAAAGATATGTGTAAAATTCAGAGATTTTTTAGTACCTGGGAAACTTTTGCTCTTTGAGAAAGCTCCTAGAAATTCTATCTTAGAGGAAATACCATCTGTATTGTTGGAAGAAAAAGAATTAATTTGTGAGTGTTGTTTTGATCCCAATCCAGAAATCCAAAAAGTATGTGTGTGAGGGGGCAGGAATCATGTCTGCTACCTATCAGTATTTCTTTTCTTTTCTTTTTTTTTTTTTTTTTTTTTGCATATTTTAAGATCAGGTCATTCCTTAACTCTCTTCCATAATGGTTATCTGTAATCAGTACTTTATGGTCATATTATATAGCTTTGCTTCATTAGGGCAATGAAAATGGTATTGAACAATAGCAGTATAATGCAGGGAAACAGTTTGTAATTCGGTTGGAAATTGCTAATGCAGCAGACAGTCAATAATACAATCAGCTTGACTTTCCTGGGAAAACATGAGCTATATTTCCTCCACTTTTCTCTCAAATCTTCTTACAGGGCAGCAGTGAGGGGAATGCTCTGAAGCATACTGGAAAGTTGGATGCCCTTGAAAAGAGAATTTCTCTATGAATTAAATTTTGAACAATCTCTGTAGGTCCTGGGAAGAGCTACTATTTAAGCCTGAAATACTATGTAGATTTTCAAAAAAGAGACTAGATAATTAACAACCCTAACAGCAAACAGTGTTTCTTTGCTATTCATAGGATTTTGCAAAAAAGGAAAACCCTCCACCAGATGGATTGACACAGTGTCTGCAACAATGGGCTTAAACATAAATAAGATCGTTTGCCTGGCACAGATCGGCAAGTGTTTCGATCTGCTGTACATAGGGTCGCTGTGAGTCGGACTTGACTTGACGACACCTAACAACAACAACAACAACAGCAAACAGCTGGGTGAAATGATGCCTCAAAATTTCCAGTATCATGTTTAATTTTCTGTGGTTGTGGTTGTGGTTGTTGTTGTTGTTGTTAGGTGCTGTCCAGTCGGGTCCAACTCATAGCAACCCTACGTATAATAGAATGAAATAGTCTCTGACACTGTGCATTCCTTGGCACTATATAAGTGCTTCTCTGCTATTCACAGGGCTGTCAGTGGCAGATTGTTTAGGGAGTGGGGTTGCCAGGTTTTTCTTCCACGTATCTGTCTATAGTCTTGGTACAAAAATAGAATTCTTAATATAACTTATTGTTGAGTACCAAAGGAAAATAAGCAGACCATCTCTTTATGATCTATGTCACGTGTATTGTGTGGATTTATAATTACTGTAGGTCAAGAGTAGTGAACATAAGTATATTGTCTAGGAATACAAAGGCAAATAACATGGTGTTTTAAAGAAGTGTCTAGTTAGGATGTTATTACGCTCAATTGCATTAACTTGGTTGTGATTCTTTGTTGAATTAAAATTCAATATTGAAAGTTGAATATGAGAGGAGTTCATAGATCTGATAACATTCATAAATGCTTAGCTATAAATATAATGCTTAGAATTCTATTTTAATTCAGTTAATGCTTAAAGATGCCTGATTGTAATTTACTGTAAAGCAAAACAGAAGTGATGTGTTTAATTTTGAGTTGTCCTATAAATTTTTCTAGTCATTGGAACCAACACAATTTTCTCACATGTGATATGAATTTTTAAATGTCCTAATTGTCAGAGAATAGCAGTATTTCATGTTCCTATTTGCTTCCAAACATTTCTGGTATCTGTAGAGATATTAATTATATCTTGAAGTCACCACTCCAATTTAAAAAATAAACAAAACTAAATTTAATGCTCTACTATGTAGTCTCTACATACATATTTCTTCAGTTTTATTACAGAAATCTGTACTTAAAAAAAAAAAATACCTCCTGTGGCTCTAAGTTTTCAGTTTACTTCTTTTGTGACTTCTTGGAATTCAAAACCTTAAGATGAGGTGCACTACAAGCTTCAGATCATGTCCCAGTCATACACTGGTAAACTACTCCAGCAAGCTTCACTGCCCTCCAAGGCAAAAGAAAAAGATGCTTCTGCGGGGACGACACCATTCACCCTTCATCCAGCCTTGGGTATCAGTGCATGCGTCAGGACAGGCTTGCCAGCAATGATAGTAGAAGTTAACTCTTTATTAGCTTATAGAGTGGTCTCCTGACCAGTGCATGTCATGTTACTTTCCGTAGTCCTGTTTATAAAACCAACACTTTTGGTGACCATGACTTTGGCCTTTCAGTTAATAACTGGATTCATTAATCCTTGGCTGAGTCTTGGGTCTTGGCTATTGTGAATCTTTTTCTCAGCTATAAAGTGTTCTGAGACAGAAAATTTGAGAGTAAACCAAAGTGCATTCCCTGTTTGCCTATACCTTGCTTTCCAGAGATAGGGTTGAAAGGTGTATTCTATATTTGTGAAATGGGAAAAATTACAAGTTCCTTTTACCATGCAAAGTGGGTTATGATTTTAAGTAAATATTTGGCATGCACAAGGAAGGTATCCAGATGTTGAATTAAAACATCAACAAATGAAATTGTCCTTTTCTGTAAATAAATTGAGCAATGAGATGTAGTCACATTTATGCTCACATTGGGTACAGATTCTGTACTAAGTCCCAGGCTGATTTAATATCTCCCATAGGTTCCACAAAGCCCTCCTTTGTTTTTTGACCCAGCTCATCAGTGCTGAGCTTGTGACCAGCAAATGCTCATATTCGTTTTTTCTCTCTGAGCAGAAAGAATAGTCTAGATAGCAATAAAATGTTGACCAGCACATCATGAAACTTTGGGATCTGGGATTATGCTACTGAATGTCAAAGCCAATTTTGTCCTTGTCTTCCCAAAGCTCACTGTGTTAACTTGTCACCCAGCATGGAATGCTCATTACCTTTGTGTCTTGACATTAGCCACCCCTCTGAAACTTCACACACAAGTGGCTCTTTCAGACCTTGTGTTGTTGTCAGATGTCAAGTCAGGTCCAGCTCATAGTGACCCTTTGAACAACAGAACAAGACAACTACCCAACACTGTACCATACACATGATCTTTTTATGTTTGAGCCCATCGTTGCAGCCACTAGGTTTTTTCTTATTTTGAGTCATGCCACATCAGCAAAAGGAGGCCACAGGGGTTCTATTCCCATCATTAAGGTGGACTCTTCTTTGAGGAGGCAACTCTTCATTTCTTAAATGCTTTCCAGCCTGGAGGGCTCATTTTCCACCACTATATTTGAGAGTTCTTCTCTGCTATTCATAGGGTTTTCAATGGCAAAGTTTCAGGAGTAGACTGCTGGGTCCTTCTCCTTAGTCTGTCTTAGTCTGGAAGCTCTGCTGAAACCTGTCCACCATGGGTGGCCCTGCCTGTATCTGAAATATCAGTGGCATAGCTTTCAGCATCACAGCAACATATAAGCCAACAAGCTGACAGACCTCGTAACTACCAAAAATTCTGAGCATTCCAGAAGAAGGTCATGTGCATTTGCTTTGAACTACAATTCTTTTCCAAGGTAGGTATTTTGAAAGTAGAGTTTATTAAAATGAAAGTAGAAGGAGAAAAACAGCAACCTATATTCTCTGTCATTGAGAGAGACAAGCATTTAAGTAGGTAGAGATATTATAACACTTGAGAATCCCCTAAAGTGCTTAGATTTATTTCTAAGAAATAAATGGTGAATTATTTCTTTCTCCCCCTTATGTTTCTTTGGGATAGAGCAATTAGTATCTTATATTTTATGATTGCATTATTCTTGCATATATCTTTCTGTGGTCCAGGCTATAAAAGTAAATAGAGAATCCAGCTGTATGAATGAATATCCTTTTAATGAGTGTGGGGAGGAAATAATAATACTAAGTGCAAACCATTTTTATGTGATGAACTGCAGTACCCAGCTCTCCAGCTCCCCACTCTGAAGCCACAGGCGACCAATAAATGTGTGCATAACATGGCAGTTTCATATGTCCTGGTGCTAACAAAGATACCTTGTGATTCATTTTGTTCCTAGAATACACTTAGAATGATTTTTTTTCAGTACTAGGCATTTAAAACCAGGCCATCACACATGCTTGCCAAATGTTCTACCACTGAGCAGCACCCCCAGCACCTTTTTTATTTTGAGACAGGGTCTTGCCAAGTTGCACAAGCTCCCTGTGGCTTCAAACCTGCAATTCTCCTGCCTCAGCCTCCCAAGTCACTAGAATTAGAGGCACGCACCACAGCACCCAGCTACTACTTACTATGATTTTTGAAGTGTAGTAGCATATTCTGTTGTAACTGTCAGGGTTGAGAAAGGGCAAAATTGAGTACGTGACTTTTTTTTTTAATGACAGTCTTCATTCTATCTCTCCGTGAAAGCCTTTCTGAAACAGTGAGATAACACAGTTGCCAGGTGATAATACAGTCTTTTTTGTAGTGCCATGAGTTAATTTCAGAGGTGAAACTATCCCTACTTAGGAAAATAATGTGTCTTCTCCTCTCAGACCAGCTGTTGGCTCAGAACAGCATGGATATTGAGTATCTCCCATGTGCAGGATACTATGGGAGGTGCCAGCAGTCACTTAGTTCTGCCCTCTTCCTTTCCCCCTTATTTGCTTTCTTCTTGGCCATATTTACTTGGTTATTTTCCATTGATTTTTTCTACCTCTAAAGTCACTGGCAGTAATGTAATACAAAACCACCCCACTCTCTACTGTACCATTAATTTAATTTTAAACTGTTAAATTAGTTTGCTCAGGCTGCCATAACAAACTACCATAGACTTCGTGGCTTACACAAAAGAAATTTATTTTTTCATAGTTTTCAAGGCTAGAAATCTCAGATCAAGGTCCAGATGGCCTGGTTTCTGGTGAAGGTTCTCCTCCTGGCTGGTGGACAGCTACTTTCTCACTGTGTTCACACAGCTGACAGAGAGGACTCTCTAGTGTTTTGTCTTAGAAAGACATTGATCCTAATAGATAAGGCCTCAACCCTCATGCCCTCTTTTAACCTTTATTTACCTTCATAAGAGTTGGGGTTTAGCTCAGTTGGCAGAGTGCTGTTCTGCACTCTCTCCAAGGCCCCAGGTTTGATCCCCAGCACCACAGAAATGGGAGAAGGATGTGGCAGTGCGCTCCTGAAGCAGTCCCAAAACAGTCAGCCAGTGAAAATCTTATGAAGGTCACTATGAGTCCAACTTCACTCTAAAGCACCTAATGCCACCACCACCTTCATAAAGACCATGTCTCCAAATATAGTAATGTAGGGGTTGGGGCTTCAATGTGTAAATTCTGGGGGGACACAGACACTCAGTCCATAAAACTGTGTAAATAATAGGAGAAAAAATTCCTGAAATACAGGACATAATATAACATGAACTTTGCAGTAAGTTACTGAACTTTTGACTTGATGTGCTGTTTGATCCCAGCACCAAAAACAAACCCCAACAAATGAAACAAAAACCACCATTAACTTGATGTGCTGTGCTTTCTTTACCTATAACACATTATGATGATGATGATTGCAGGGGAGAACTTAAGAAATCCCCAGATAAAGCCAAAGGAAGAATGGCAGTGCCTCTTTACCTTTCTACTTTGTAACAGTGACTTGGAGTGGCTAATAGAGGGATGGAAGAAGTTTCTAGCCCTCAGATATGCCAAGGAATCTGGCTTGTTAGAGCTCAAGGACAATGGATTAATTCCGATCTTTCTTTATAAAGATTTGAGCCGAGGTTGGTAGCATTGTGGTGACTGACTGGTTCTTGAGAAATATGGTTTCCTCTCCTGATCCTGGCTTAAGCAACAGAGACTGGATGTCTAGTAGGAGTACAGTTTGTATTCTCCATACACCTACTGACTGAAGAGATCCCCTGGGCATATCCGAGACTGGTCTAGTGCCTGACCTGGGCAGAAGGGAGTCTCCAAGCCCAAAAGTCCTCTGGATTGCCAACTCACGGTTGCTGGGACACAACTCAAAGCAGAATGGTGGCTGGCAGAGACTGAAAGGGAGTCTTGGATTTTCTTGCCAATGTGATAGGCAGTTGCAGGATTTTGTGAAGCAGTCTGATGAACCCTCTCAAATAGAGGCACCTAATGCTGCTCAGCTGTGTAATTGGGATGGAAATAGGCCAATGAGAGGCAGCAGTTTGTGCTTAACCTTTTGGGAGTCTTGTTTCAGGAGACTGTAGGTGGGGGAGAGAGGCATTACAAATAATAAGCTTCTTCGCCTGATTTGTAATGAATTAGTAATAAATGGCCTAGCACTCTACAAAAGTCTGACGCTTACAGAGCAGCTTTAGCTAAGTGCACAGGACCACATCTTATTTTGATCAGCTGTAGCATAGCAAAGACATGTAATTATCATAATCTAACAATTAGCCTGGCATCACTTTCCAGTGTTTAATTACCCCGATAAATGGTAATTGAATAGAGGACTTAATGACAAGAGAGAAACTTTCATTCTGCCTTAGGTGCTTAAGTTGTCTACTCAGCTAGGCATAATTTTCTAGCATTCCTTGAACAGCAGTCCTGATTATCATTTTCCTTTTTGCAGTCTGCCATTACTTTGTTTCCTGATCTTGACCTTTATCATATTATTTAGCTCCTGTCCAGATTTGATACTGAGACCCAGACTACTGAAGGTGATTGGACATTTTACACAGTTTTCCTGTTTTTAAGCTTTGTTTCTAATATCCTTCATCTACAGTTTTTCTTCTGTGGACATCTACCAAATCACTACTATGGGTAGATAGTGTGCTAAGTCAGGGATACTGAGATGGTTAAATACCAGAACTGTCTTTAAGGAGTCTATAGCCATACCACCCTGGCTAAGGAGAAGGACCTAGCAGCCCATTCCCAAAACAATGTCATCAAAAACCTTATGCATAGCAGAGAAGCACTGACATAGTGCCAGGCATGGCACAGTGTCTGTGGTGTTTCGTTCTGTTGTACATAGGGTCACTATGAGTCAGATCTGACTTGATGGCACCTAACAACAAAAATCTTGAAGGAGATTTATATTCTTTATATGAATAAAGATCTACATACCAGTCTCAGTTTTCTTCTAAATCTACACATTTACCTTGGGTGAATTTAATACTTTTAATGACTATACCACCACCTAATTTCTTGTTATTTCAGATCTCTTTTCTCTTAATTTATTAGGCTTATTCTGAGCCTCAGATTTGTATCCAGCTGCTCACAAGGGCCCAACTGACCAAATGCAAGTAATTATTTCTCATATGCCAACTTGCATAGAAAGAACAACAATTTCCGCTTTATATCCTAGTATTATATTTATTATTATTATTATTATATTATTATTATTATTATTACTATTACTATTATTTCTTAGCCTTACCAAGTACATGCTTCCCCTCACCTAAACAAGGTCAAAAATAAAAGATAGCCCTAAAACATATGTAATTTGTTTCCTTCTGTTTATTGTGCTTTATTCATTTAACAATAAATTAATAGAAATTAAGCTCTTGTCATGTAGGTCTTGGACATCTCAACTATTGAAAATTCAGGGCCAAATCTGAGACTTAGAAGGTTAGCATTAGGTCATACTGTTTGCACACCCAGTACGGAAGTATTAAATTTTTATTTTCCAAAGAATCCCTTCTTGAGTTGGTTAATAGAGATTCATTACTGCTCTTGGATTATTATTATTTTTGAAACTAGGAATATCCTGAGATTCTGCTGAGTAACTCCATTCCAGTGGGATACAAAAGTTACATTGAAGTGAGCAATTGGGCAGGTGGCTTATTTGTTTGATGAATCCCACATCCCCTGAACACAGTTTGTTTAATCCAGTTCTCCTAAAACACTGGCTAGATAATCTGTTTGATGGTTTTCTGCATGTGCTTTTGCTGGATCTGTGTATAGGTGGCAGGTACTCTGTTCTATGTATTTGACAGGATGTAAAACTCTAGATAACCTAAGGTATGATGTGTAGCTTTGTTGGAAGCTCCTGGCCAGCAGAAGTGGAGAAAAAGCCTGCTTTGTATTGTGCAAGTGACCTCTGGTAGGACTATACTGATTGCCAGGCGTTAATTCTTTATTTTTGTTTCAAATCCCCTTTTGAAAGCTATTTGAAGTGGTCTGTGATGTGTTGGATCTGTTAGATCCCTTCCTGCTTAATTCTTTGCTGACTTGGCCTGTTGACATTGACACACTCTTACTCCATGCCCCAGGCCTCTTTGGGGGCATAGAAGCAATTAGACTGTCACCCAAAGCTCCCAGTCCCTTCCTGAAGGAAAACCTTGCTTTGGCTCTGCCAATTTAATGCTTTGTTTCCTTTGGAACTCCTCTGTCAAGCTAATAAAACAACTCCAAATGAGTTAAAACACTGGAGGAGAGAACATTTTGTGTGCATATGTGTTCAAAACAGGTGCTACTCACCAGAGATACAGTTTCTAAAAGCCATTCAGACTGGTGTGACTTGTACTAGAAAAACAGCAAGCAAAACTTTGAAATTCTTATCCATCTACTTGATATGGGTAATTAGGATTAATTGTAGGATCTTAAAACTACTTTTAAAGTACATGTGCGCACACACACACACACAGAAAAAGTGACAGGTTAGCGAACTTTAAATATCTGGCCAAGAAAATTATGTCTTACTACTATTGCCCACAGTTATGGAGTTCAAGGCAAAACTCTGTTGCTGCAGAATTTATAATTAACAAGACATACACATATAAGAACTTTGTTAGAATTTTCACTAGTAGATCAACACAGCACCCAAGTCTGTGTTGCAAATATTTTGTCAGTATCTTATGCTTTATTGGATGAAAAAGTACATGGTAGAGCATACTGCATTTCATCCACAAAATAATAAGACACAGATCTGAAATTCACCCTTGAGCAGATTTTTTTTTAATTTGTAAATCTTTGGTTATCTAGGAATTTCAATTGTTAATGCTATATTATTGAGACTGGAAGAGCTGGTCTGGATGGCCTAGTATGTGTTTGAGTCATCAGCGATTTCAGCTTCAACAACTCGTCTGGTCATGGTGACATTGTCCATGCCTCTGACTCCCTCAGAGATGAAAGTTAAAGCCAATTACCAGCACATCTCAAAGACAGGCATATTTTAGCCTATAAAAAAGATGAAAAGTTAAAAATTAGCAAAACAAATATTTGTTCAGCCCTCAGAGAGACTAATATTATTTATCCACCCCAGGTTTGATTTGCTGTTTGTATTTCATGCTTTATCCTCTTCAGGAAAACAAAAAAGAGCATCTTCAGATTTAGGATAGGAGAGCCATAAGGCTGGCATTCTGTGCTGAAGGGAAGAACAGAAGGACACAAGAAGAAGCGTGTTATGCAACAGAGGCTGCTGTCCTACCCATCTCTCAAAAGCATATTTATAAATCAAATCCCATGTCTGTTACAGGGACCATTAGGCTCTTTTGGGACAAATGAGAAATTCCTCTGGTTAAAAAAGACATCTTAGTCTGAAATTAGACTTTAAGCCAATAATAGAATTGAAAGACAGTGCTGCCAAAATATGTTCACTCTAGATTTAGTTTAAAATTTGGGAGGAAATCTAAGCTGGTAGATTTACTTGATCTTTGGCCATAAATCATATACTTCTTTTACATTTCAATTTCAGAATGTAATATATTAGGTTACCTTGTAATTAAAGAAGTGACATTGGAGTTCTGTTCAAATAGGAATAGTAAAACAATCACCTCTTGACAGATTAAAATACATTTACAATGTATAATCAACTCTACAGTTGGTAGAAATAACATTTTCATTATTGAATCCTCTAAGACATTACAGGAAGGGGGATAAAAGTGTCTCACAGCTTCCACTTCTAATAGCACTGTCTCAGTAATACTGTTTCTATATTTATGGAGTGAAGAAACTTCACTCAGGAGCTGCTTGATAAAATACCTCCGTACATATTTCCCTGGAAGCAGACTCTCTGCTGTGCCAGCAACATATGCTAAAGGCCAATTTAGAACATTTTAAATATGCACCATACCCTTCCTTTTCCAGCTACTAAAATGAAATGCATTTTGGCTCTAGCAAAGGGGATGGATGGAGAAAGAGGAGGAGGGCTGCAGGTGAAGGGGGTAGAGATGAACTCAGATGGTGATTATCATGCTGCTCCCCTAATTCTTAAACCCAGGGTGAGCACTGCTTGTGAGTCCTTTCTATCTGGCCTCCCCAGCTGTCAATCTCCATTGTACAAAGCCTGTGGTAGAGGAGGAAGTAAGGTCAGTGCCATGGAAAACCCTTCACTGAGAAAGGAACCCAGGTCATATCTATTTGTCTTCATAAGGAGATACCAAAAGACAAGATATGAGTAAGTTGTGGACTTTCACTTGGTGCTGTTAAAGGACATAGAGGACTAAAAGACTAGACGTTCCTTTTTTCAGGGACTCAAATTTAAAAATAAAATATTTAATTAGGAGGAAGAAGTCTTTACAATTGTCATTGAAAAGTCTATTAGGGTTGCTATGAATTAGATTCAACTCAATGTCACCCAACAACAATAGCATCAAACAATGTTTAGTTCCTGTTTCAGTATAAAGTTAGAGGGACACTGTTGATAACTAAATGAAAAGACAATTGTCATCTCTGTTGTCTTTATTTCATTTGAATTCTGAGATTCAAGTCACGATTCACTTTCCACCCCACAGGTTAAGTAAGGGGAGAGAGATTAACAGGAGTTTTAAGTTGATAATCAAAATTCTAGTTATCCATCCCATGGAAGCTCATCAGGTGAACACAGTAAGACATACCCACTTGTCTGCATGTAAAGGCACACTTTCCAGCTCTCATCCTAGCTTCAGTATATACTTTTGCCATCAGTAGCCATTCAAATGTGCTTTTTTTATTTAACCTTTCTGCTGGCCTCTGGATCGTCAAGAACTACCATAAAGTTCATAATTCATTTTTGGTATTTAAGATGATTACAAAGGACTGTTGCCAGGGTGGATTTTATTCTCCTTAATTAACTAAAAATGACCCTTTCATAATGTAGATGACATTGATTCTCAACCAGTCTACTGCCAAGTTTTGATATATGTGTAAAATGTACTTTTGCCATAAGACAATGTACATAATATTATATGTTATATAGAACATTGACCTGAGCAGCCATGCAACACAGTGAGGAATAGGACCACCTTTCTATGGAGGCAAGATGCTTCCTGGCTTCTGAGATTGTTGCATTGGGAGAACAGTCAGGGCAGTAATTGTTTTACTCAAATACAATCACTTTTCTAAGTGTGGTGACTGAACATGCTTTTATATTGTGAACCAATATGATAATTTAGTAGAGATTGTATTATAATTATTGCTGCCTCATTAGTGTATGGCTAGATATTACAGTTAAAAATATGAAGTGATCTCAGTGAGGTGAGGGAGACAAGAGAAGAATTGATGCTTATGAATAATAGTGCTAGAGACAAATATTGAATATATCATGGACTGCCAAAAGAACCAACAGATCTGTCCTAGATGAAGTGCAACCAGAGTGCTCCTTGGAAGCAAGGATGGCTAGACTGCATCTTATGTTTTTTAAACATGAAGTCAGAGGGACCAATCCCTGGAGAAGAACATGATGTTTGGGGGAGTGTCAGGTCAATAAAAAAAAGGAAAACCCTCAACAAGATGAATTGACACATTGTCTGCAGCAATTGGCTTAAACATAAAAAAGATCGGGTGTCTGGCATGGAATCAAGGAGTATTTCGTTCTGTTGTACAAAGGGTCACTGTGAGTTGGATCCAACTAGAGATCACCTAACAACAACAGAGGTGAGAACAAGAGACACAAGAGAGGAAATTAAGGAAAAGGAGGAAAGAGGAGATATTTGCAAGAAAATTTCCAAGAAATTTACAAATGTGTCAAAGCAGTGGCTGTGCTACCCATGGCATTTGTAAATATTGGCATTCAGAATCATTCTTTCTAGATGTGAATTTCCTCTTTTAATATGAGCTAAGGCTCATGAAAGCTGTTTTCTGATGGAAAAAAAGATTCCTTTATGTAAATGGTGCTGAGCCTAACAACAACTTTATTCTATGAAAGACTGGAATGATGCACATGAGTCAGGAGCTAACCCTGCCAGCTGAGGCTTACTTTAAATGTTGATACACCCCTCAGCTTTTGGTGTAGGAGTTTTGGACCAGCTTGGTAAGGAAGAAAGTAGGGCTGGGGTGCTTTGCTCCAAGGCTCTCCTAGATCAGTGTTACCCTTAGGTGATCTGATGGTAACAAAACTCGTATGAGAGGAATTACTACATTTGGTGAGCTTTTGGAGCCATTGGGGTAGAAGGACTGAGAATATGCTTTAGAACCATATAAGACTTGTATTCAACTTTTTTTTTTTTTAATGACAGAGTCTTACTGTGCAGCCCAGGTTATCTTCAAACTCACATTCTTCCTGCCCTAGCCTCCCAAGTGCTGGGATTACAGGCTTGCACCACCATACCTGTTGGATTCAGATTTTAACTCTGCTACTCATTTACCATAGGGGCTGGGATTTAACTCAGTTGGTAGAGCACTGCACTGCAGTCTCTGAGTTCCCGAGTTCAATTCCCAGCACCCCAAAATGGGAGAAGGACCTGGCAACCCACTCCCAAGGCAATCCCGAAACAATCTGCCATTGAAAACCCTATGAGGGTCCCTATGAGTCAGATACTGACTCGACAGCACCTAACAACAACAACAACAACTTATTTACCATATTGGGCTGGGATTTAGCTCAGTTGGTAGAGTGCTGCGCTCCAGTCTCTGAGGACCCGAGTTCAATTCCCAACACCGCAAAAAATGGGAGAAGTGCCTGGCAATCCACTCCCAAGGCAATCCCGAAAGAGTCAGCCACTGAAAACCCTATGAGGGTCGCTATGAGTTGGATACCAACTCAACAGCACCTAACAACAACAACAACAACCTATTTACCATAAAAAGTTGAACTAAGAGGATAATATCCTCTCTGAATGTTATTTTCTCATTGGCAAAGTTAATTATAACTACACAATAGTCTTGTTTTGAGGAATTCATAACTATATGTATTTTATCTATATGTGTAAAGCACATATAGATCCTAGGTGCAGCAAAGGTTTACTACATGAGTAAAGGAAAGCAAGAACTGAAACCCCATTGAGGATAAGACTTGCCCATTTAGGGTGATTACAGAGCAGACCTAAGGATTTAACTAGCAACTTAGTCTCTCACAAAGTGGAATTGTGAAGAACTTTAGTTCTGAGGCCCGACTGCTTTGATTTCAATTCTGCCTCTAACTTTTACTAGTTACTTGTAAAACATTGGGCACATGGCTTGATTTCTTAATCTTGGTTTCCTAGTCTTTAAATGAGTGTAATAATAGTGTGTATTCTGTGGAACTGTGATGGTGATTAAACTGAAATAATGAATGTAACATAATGAGCACTCAGTAATGTTAGTCATGCTTATGTGCTTCTTCACAGTAAGGCCAGAGAAGATGGGTTCAATGCTACTTCGTACCCACAGAACATGGTTTGGCATAATATTAGAATATCTAGTCCTAAACTTTTTTTTTTGGATTGTACTTGAGTATGTTATACAGTTGTCTTTTATGAGTTTCAATTTGTCATTGTTTTATGCTTATTTTTTTGAAATTTATATTAGTAAGCTAATTTATGCAACTTAAAATCTGAAACTGAAATGTAAATTGACTGTAGTAAATTATCATCTTTCCTTTATCAATGAAGAAAATAGTAGAAGTATTAATTGCTGGGGCAATAGCATATTTAAAATAGACACCACAGTAATTCACTTACCTCACATACAGTTAAATGTTACCAGAAGGATTACTGATCAGCAAAATGTAGAATGGATCTTCAGACTCATGGTTTGCTTTATTAAATTTTATTTTATTTATTTATTATGGTGCTGGTGGATTGAGCCTAGGGCCTTGTACATACTTTGCAAGCAATCTCCCACTGGGCTACACTCCCAGCCCATTTTTTATTTTTTATCTTGAGTCAGGTTATCACTAACTTATGCAGGCTGCCTCTGGCCTTGAACCTGCAATCTTCTTGCCTCCACCTCCCAAGCTGCTGGAGTTACAAGCATGTGCCACCACACATGGCTGCTTTATTAAAATTTTAGCAACATTAATAGAGATAAGATGTGGAAAAGGAGAACTAAATTTGAGGTGTCAAAATCTGTGATGATGTTTCTTAATAGTAGAATAAAATATTATAGAGTAAGGGAATAATAGCATGGGTCTGGATAATGGCAATTTTAATTTTTGTATTCACTTTTGAGCAGGGCTGTAATGCTAATATAAGAAAAAATGAGTGACACTTAGGGAAAAAAACCCTTACCCCTTGAATCTCTTTAAAATCTATAATAACAATATAATAATATAAAGTGCATCTGGGCTTTGCCTTCTGCTGCAGTTCTTGTCTGGCTCTCATCCAAAACTGTCAGGTTACTCTGAGTGCTGGTGATTCATATCCCTGCACCCTTTTTATCTGAACATTGCAGTGTCTTTTCTTTGTACTTTGGCAGTGATGTTACCTTGATGTTCAGAAATCTCTTAAAAGCAACAGTTTTTCCTTGCATCTTGACAAATCATTGTCTGCCAGTAATGAAAAAAAGGCAAACTTATGATCATTGTAAACATAAAGAAATAAGTATTCATATTTTTTGTTTTTTAAAAAACAGGTATCATTTCGGGACCCTCTAACTGAAAAGCGAATATTCTGATAACCTTTCCTTATTCCTCTTATGTAAATCACCGTACATTTACATTCATGGGGTGCTTTTCATGTTTCCTCATCTGAGACTGTATGTGAGGCCAGCAAGGCAGGTTCTCATTATTATTCTAACTTAGATATAAGAAAACTGAAGCTTAGGATGATTTATTACTCTTCTGCCCAACCAACAGTAGGTCCAATCCTTAAATCTAGAGCTACTCACTCAGAATGAGAGATGCCCCCCCCAATTTTTTTTTTAAACAATGTTGTCTCTCAGAAGGGAATCCCAGCTTTGTCAATGAATAAATATTTAACATCTGGAGTAAAGGTGGTATTTCTTTTCTTCATTTCTTTTTCTAATTACAGTACAGAATGATGGGTTTCATTATGACATTTTCATACATGTATATCAGGTATACCTACAGCCATAGCACTGTGGCTTCTGATCCCATCAGATCTCGGAAGCTAAGCAGGGTTGGGCCTGGTTAGTACTTGGATGGGAGACCGCCTGGGAACACCAGATACTGTAGGCTTGGGAGAAGGACCCGGCAACCCACTCCCAAAAATCAATCTACTATTGAAAGCCCTATGAATAGCAGAGAAGCACTGGTAATAGTGTTTCGCCTGTTGTACAAAGGGTCACTATGAGTCAGACACCAACTCAATGGGCACCTAACAACAACAACATGTCAGGTACTTCACTCATTCACCCCCATTGCCCTCTCTTGTCTGTCTCTCCACTGCCCACTGGTCTCCATCCTCCCCACACATAGTACTTCTATTTCCATTATATATACTCTTTATATGAGAGAAAACATCATATTTGTCATTGTGAGCTTCACTTACTTTACTTAAAACATGGTGGTATACTTCTACTTGAATACACATTGGTCCCAAGCTGCTGGAGGTCCTTGTTATGCTTGGGTCCTGCATTTTATGGAGAACACACTGGGAAAGTAGAAGACAGGAAGAGGGTTAAGAAACTAGAATGATATGGAGCCTGGGAGGTATCCCAGAGATAACCAGATGAATCAGGATTCTCATGTCTGGAGAAAGAAGGACACAGCTGATATTTCCAAATGTTTTATGGACTACCTTGTGAAAGAGGAATTAGATTTGTTCTTTGTAACTCCAGGAAGGATCACTGTAGAAATTGCACAGAAGCAGATTTATGCTCAATATAGGAAGAAACTTTCTAACATGTAAAGATGTCCAAAAATGGAATTGAGTAGCTCATCATCACTGGGTAGTGTTCATGCTGAGACTGTCCAACTCGAAGATTATATGACTTTATGAGCATTGTATTTCAGCAGTAACACAGTTTTATGATGAACCTTTCTGAGGACTCAGAGAAGAGTTTCTTTGCTAGCTAAAAACATAGGGGTTTTATAGGCTTTTCCACCATCATTTTAGACTGAGAAAGTTGTATCCATAACAATTCCAGTTTCACACATCACTGTGTCCTGTGAAATACTTTTCAACTAATAGGGAAAGATACTAGTTAAAACAGATAAGCAGATGTGTTTGCAGTGATGGGGTGTGTGTGTGTGTGTGTGTGTGTGTTGCATTTTATCTATTTCAAATAGAATTTGCTGTGATTTTTGCTGTCATTATCTGGCTTGTTACTTCAACTGCCCCCTAGTCCAGCCCTAGAAAACAACCTATAAAATGAAAAGAAGTAAGGAAAATTTGCCAGTTTAGATGGTTTCCTTTTTTTTAATACAGAATAAGATAGGGCATCAAAAGAATGATGAGTTAAAATGAATTTGTGACAGAAGACTTGCTAAAGAGATCCCTGAACTGAGATCTGAAGTTCTAGATCTGCTTATTTTATGCCTTAGGTTTTTATTTTCCTTTCTAAGGAAAATGTGGTATAGAATTTTCTTTCTAACTTCTAAGTATTTTTATTCTAATTCTCCCAAATTTGATAGCTCTGTTTCTCTATGTTTGCATAGTAAGTTGAAAATGGTTCAATTGGTTCAATTATAACCAAACTATTCAGCAATTTGTTGTTCTTTAATTTGTTCATTCATTTATTCAAAAGTATTTATTAACTGAAACTGTCTAGGAAATATGAAAACTGTTCTTCAATATGTATGATTTGAAGAGTGAAAGAAAAAACTCAACAGCAAATTATACAGCTCTTCACAGAAAGAGTAGTGTTTAATGCAATATGAAAGATAGTGAAACACTTGGTAGGGTATTTTGAAAGAAATATTTAAAAATTCTTGTGTAAAATGGCCTAATTATTGCTTGGATTTAGAACTGCAACATCTCAAACTATTCCCCAAATCAGAATGTCATTCAGTAAGAACTTTATACTAAATCCTTTCACTCCAAGGTTACTAAAGGATTCAACCTCTGATTCCAGGCAAAAACTCTGCCTTTTATGAATTTTCTCATCAGTTTTTTCTTCTTCTGACAGATTCCAGAGGGGTGACTACCACATTGATGTCTGCATCAATGACTACCTGGATGTTTTCTGCCCTCACTATGAGGACTCTGTCCCAGAAGATAAAACTGAGCGCTATGTCCTCTACATGGTGAACTTTGATGGCTATAGTGCCTGCGACCACACTTCCAAAGGATTCAAGAGATGGGAATGTAACCGGCCTCACTCTCCAAATGGACCACTGAAGTTCTCTGAAAAATTCCAGCTCTTCACTCCCTTTTCTCTAGGATTTGAATTCAGGCCAGGCCGAGAATATTTCTACATCTGTGAGTATATAGAGATTTATCACATTGTAGGGCAGCTGCAAGAACCGAGACTAATTTTCACCCACGTTTCAGAGAAATGCAGAGCTAGACTCTGCATTACAGATGTCTCCTTGTAAATGCATACATCATGATCCCTGGATACATTAGCTGGGAATTGAGAGCACAAATTAGATTAAAGACACAGCACCTCTTCCCCTATGAAATTGCATGTCGGCCTGTTCAGTGAACCACTGCTGACTTGTATTTCTTTTAAATGAAAATTGCCAGGTCTTTTCTAAAGCTCATGAAAAGTAAAAAGATTCCTGAAAAAAATTAAAGGAAATAATTAAATTTACATAACTTGGAGTCACTGGATTTCTTATTCAGGTGTCAGCAATATCCTTTCAATCATACACATTTTCAGAGGAGTTAGGCAAAACTCCTGCAAATGTCAGCATGCTGATGATAAATACTCTCTTTGCACTGAGGAGAACAGACAATTATTAAGAGCAGCTGTGTCTTTAAACAGGAAAGTGTGAAGAAGTATCTAGCAAGAGTTCCAAGGGAATTGGTATGAGTGAGTTTCCCACCTGTGAGCATTGATTGACTGTCCTGAGATAACTTTAAAACTTTCTCAGCAGACCTCTGCATTAATCACAATGCCATGGCCTTGTTTCTTTTCCATCACATACGGCATTACTTCTTCAGGTACCATACTATTATATATTGTAGGTAAATGCTTCTTAAAGTTCACTGTACATTAGAGGCATCTGGGGATCTTGTTTTCATGCAGATTCTAACTTAGGGTCTGAGGCGGGGCCTGGCATTCTATGTGTATAAATCTCTCAGGCAATGCTGATGTTGCTGGCCTATAGGCCACATGCTAAAAGTGGGGAAGTTCTAGGTAATACCTACTTCAAGCAGCTGAGTATGTAGCTGGGCTTTCCTTTAACTAATATCAGATATTTAAACTATCTAGCCATTCCCAGGTATTTCACTGTCAACTGAAGGAGGTAAAAGCTTATTCATTCCTACTGCATTGACTGAGCAGCTTATGTTGGCTCAGAAATGTTGGGGCATACAAGAGGAAAGATATTCTGTGTTTTTTAGGGAGCAGACTGTAGGCAGGCAATTAGAATATAAATACACAATTGTTGAATACAGATATATGCAGAGAGCAGTTGGAACTTGGGGGAAAGCTGAGCCTCACCGACGTGGAAGATCAGGAAGTGAGGCTGTGCACAGTGAACAGAGACTCACATCATGCTCTTCACCAGGCTCAGCGTCCACTTTTCACCCCAGCTTACAAGACAAGATAAAGAACATCCTTATTTTTCTGACTGATTTCTTTAGTCCAAGTGTCCCCTTCCACATGGTTTACATCTACTAAGATTTTCAGCTCCTCTTCTCCAGAAAACAGAATTTTATATGTCAGATTTCACCACCAGGAGGACTCTCTCAGTTATATTGGAATTGAATTTTAACAGGAAGTTGAGCAGTTTTATTATTTTAGTACATAGCTCAGTTGTTAGTCATGAGAAAACATGTAAAAGCTTTGATACTATCTCATATTCAATGCACAAAGTAAGAAAAGGAATATTGAGTCCCAGAAATGCAGGAAACACTGGCATACAGTGAATTCACACATTCTTAGACAACATGCTTTTGACGTTTGCTGATTTTTACTTTGTAAAAGAATACTATTCAGCAAATGAGAAAAAGGAAAAAAGAAATAGGTCTTCAATTGTGGTACAGTGTCTCATTAATGGCCTAACTGTAAAACATGATACTAATGTATGAGGAAATTATTGCCAATTTTGAAATTTTCCCATTAGCTTCTTGGATTAAAAAAACAACAGTGAAAGCATAAACCAAAAGTGAATAGGGAGCCCCAAGAAGGGAAACATACCCACCAGCTAATTAGTTGATTGCATGATCATTAGAAATTATAGAATCCATTGAGGTTCATAAGCAAGATGTTATTATTCAGATATACAGTAGTGCTTATGACTAGGTTTTCCTCATTTGTAGTTAAATTCAATATTTCACTAAAAATCATTATGTGTCGTCTATAACATTCATTTAACAGAGTCATTTAACTGTCAAGGGCTCCCGTCAAAGTAATTGTTCCAAAATGCTTCAAAATATCAAGAGCTTTTTGCTGTTCAGCTGAGTTTAACTTAAATTACTTTTTTAAATGAAAGGTAAAATAGCACAAAATTAGCAGCAAAATGATGTTCATTTATAAGAAGTACGGTGGCCTGGTGTTCAATTAAATTGGAATTTCAACCATGTTTTCAACCCACAACAGCAACCTTCCCCATCTTTTCAATAGTGAAAGTGTCTCTTCCCTTTCCCTGCTGAGAGCAGTAGCAGCAGCATTAACGTGGACGTCTTATAGACATTTAATATACTGTGCTCATAATTAAACCAAAGGATTCTTAGGGGAGAATTGGCCCTCCGTTGAATTTTCCTCTCTCCTAATATGTGTGGAATGAACAAGACGATTGGGAAACGGCGTTTTCATACTTACTACATTACACAAAGCTCTACTGCTGATCTCAGGAGCAAGCTAGACAGCCCACCAGCCAATTTCATAAAATGTTCTTGCTAGGACAGGAGTACATTTCAGCTCCTTGCAACCTTAACCTCTCTTCCCACATCTTCAAAACACAAAAGAGAGAGAGAAAAAAATAAAGTAAACCTATAGCTTTTTGTGTGCCTCTTGCTTTAGAGTACCAGGGGAAGGCGTAAGTTTAGTTGCAATGAGGAATTCTGGAATTCATATATAAGTATGCATTTTGGGGAAAGGGAGGATGAATATTTTATAACACTATCACCTAGACTCTGAAACCATAAAAATCAGAGAATTCTTACCAAGTTCTACTTTATCTCCAATTAAATTTATTTCCTTAATTTCTTTGAGTTATATAAAATTAAGACAATAGAATAGTTGAAATATCTTATGTGAATTTCCATTTTACCTTAATAATGAATCATCCTTCACAGTTCTAGATCCTCTATTCATTCCAAAATGATTCTGTCTATGCTATGTTCCCCTTCCCTTGGGAACACACAATATATTAAGTAGTTATTGCTGAGGCGGATGGGGGCCATTCCTGAATCAAATACTGCTTTTAACAGTTATTTTGTCAAGACATTGGCATACTAAAATCAGTGGCATTTCTATCAGTGATAGATTTGCAGAACTCCCAATTGATTGATTAAAGTAACAGTCCTTTATGTAGACATCCTAAAAGAAAGAATAATTTTAGAAACTTCAAAAATACTCATTTTAGAAATGATTAACCTAATGAGAATATGTTTGGAAGTTTTTCTGGCATTATTTTTAAATCAAAAGGGATAAAGAGAAATAATTTAAATAAGCACACCAGAAGTTATCCTTGTAAGTCTACAGAAACATAGATTTTGAAGGTACCATTTGGTTAAATAAGGAAAACTGAGTCCTAGGCCCTTCCTTTGCCCTAACCAGCTATATGGTCTTGGGTAAATCATTTAACCTCTCTGGAGTTCTATCTCTTCCTCTGTAAAAATAATATGGCAATAATTGGTGATTTCAGAAGTCCCTTGGAGCTTCAATATCCTCACCTTACTATATTTTATCTGAAGGGCTACAGCTTCAGGGTAAGAGATAGCATCTGTAGAATGGCCCAGCCCAGTTCCTTACTTGGTAAGTGGCAATAAACACGATGCAGCCATACCATTGTGGCATCTGATTTAAGAAGCTAAGCAGGGTCAGGCCTGGTTAGTACTTGGATGGGAGACCACCTGGGAACATCAGGTACTATAGGCTTGGGAAAAGGACCTGGCAACCCAATCCCAAAAAAACAATCTGCCATTGAAAACCTTATGGATAGCAGAGAAGCACTAACAATACTATTTCACCTGTTGTACGTAGGGTGGCTATGAGTTGGACACTGACTCAATGACACCTAACAACACAACCACAAGGGAAATCTTTGGGAAGATACGGAGTGGAGAGGTATATTGGGATTGTAGTAGTTCTCTCCTTGACACCCTGTGTAAGCCACTGTCATCTGTGGACTCCACCAGTACAGCAGGATCCTATGTGATTCCCCAGCTCATGTCACCACTCTCAAAGCCTTTCACTGACTTCCTGTCTCACCAAGTTAAAGTCCAGTCTCCAACCTGCCCACCAGGGCCCTGCATAGCTAGACTCTACTCTCCACCCTCAGCCTCTCTGACTTCCTCTTATACCACTTTCTGCTCTTATCTTTCAAGTCCAACCACCCTGCCCTCCTTCCTGCTCCTCCCTGTCCAGTACACTCTGCCATGGGGCCTTGGCACACGAATGTCTCTCTGCCTGGGGGGCTCATTGCCACAGGCATTTGTCTCTCACTTTCTTTAAAGGTGTGCTCAAAAAATGTGTTAGCAGAGAGGCAGTTCTGATCTCATATAAAAACAAAACCTTCTCTATTAATCTCTACCTGCTTACTCTCTTTTATTTTTCCTCCACTATTCTAAGCTTCTAAGCATTCTGTCATTCCCAAAACAGCACTATGAGATAATGTTCTTTGTTCCTTTTTCATCAGTGAAGAAACTGAGGGACATGGTAAGTAGCCTGAAAATGCTTCACACAGATAAGAGTGGCTAATGTGAAAGGAAATTGAGTAATTAATTAAGAGCAGTGAAAACGTAAAATCCTGTATCTCCTATAATTCAAAAGGGAAAACATTTTATGTTAATAAAAAGGTTAGGAATAAATAGTGCTCACTTTGACATCTACTATCTAGAAAATACTAACTCCCCTACAGGTCCCAAATTAGATAATAGAAGATAAATATTGACACATTTATGCATCTTTACCTCTCCAAAGTATACTTTACCATCTCCAGAAAGTATCTTAGCTATATCTTTCTAGATAACTTCAGAAGCCAGAAAGGTTGAATTTTCTAATAGATTCTTCTTAAATTAATTGAATTTACAGCATCCAGAGACTAAAGTCATGATTATGTACTTGGTTCAGGAATTAGTGAATTTTAATAAGAGACTTACTAAAGACAAATGTCATTTCCTGAAAATGATATTCTAAGGGCAGAAAATTCTTCTAGCACTTGCTACATCTAATTCATAGCTGGGGATAGTCTATATTACTAAAGGTATTACTCTAAAATCCATAGTTGCAGCTACTTGAATGTGAATGATTAACTGCTAATTCTCTATTTTATGTTTTAGTTAAAAGTTCAAAACTTTTTCTTAGGCAATTTTAATATGTTCTACACAATTTTTAAAATTAACAAAATAAATAATCTAAATTCCTAAGGAGTATCTTGTTAAAATAATTAAAATAATCAAGATTAGCTTCAAAAATTACTTGATTATATAATATGGTTATTGACTATCCTTTTAAAGATATGAGAGAGCGCGCTGTGGTGGTACAGGCCTATAATCCCAGGGACTCTGGAGGCAGAGGCAGGAGGATTGAAAGTTCAAGACCAGAGGCAGTCTGCATAATTTAATAAGACCCTGTCTCAAAAAGTAAAAAAAAAAAAAAAAAAAAAAAAAAAAAAAAAAAAAAAAAAAAAAAAAAAAAAAAAAAAAAAAAAAAAAAAAAAAAAAAAAAAAAAAAAAAAAAAAAAAGGGCTCAGGGTGCAGCTCAACAGCACTTGCAAAGCATGCAAGCGCAAGGCCCTGGGTTCAACCTCCAGCACTGCAAAAAACAAAAACAAAAAAGAATATTCAGTAAAACAGAGAACATTAGTATAACAAAGAAATTTCTTCCTTGCCAATTGGATGTGTTCTAAAAGTTATTTTTGCAGGTGAGTTCTTTGGAAATTAGAGTGTCGTTTCTCATAGAAGTGTTTATAAAACCAGCAAGGACTCCATAACACAGAGAATTCACTTTTAATTTGATTAAAAACTGCATATATTCAAAGAAAAATAGTAGAAAGCACTATCTTGAAGCATTGCTCAATAATGCTTGAATGAATAGATGCTATAACAGGTAATCACATAGAAGGAAAATATTAATGTTTTAAAACTTCATATGATCATATTTAAGAAAAGCAGATGAATTAGAAGCTCCAACTTTGACCACATTCTCTGTAGCAGTTTCCTAGTCTCTCAGTAGTAATGATTTTAGTCCTATGTTAGAAACACATAGCATCAAAGGAGAGAGTGGAACTTAGTTTAAATATTTTTAAAAAATGTACAGACTCTGGTGAGTACAGCCCTGGGCTTGAATATTCTCCTATAATCTTAATAGCTATGTGGCCTTGAGCAATTTACTTAACTTCATTAAGCTTCACTTTCTTCATCTGTAAAATGGATTTAATAATAACAATTCTTTATCACAATCTTATTTCCAATACTCAGTGAGATGTTTCTTAAAGAAAAAGTTGACTGCTAAAAAGGTATCTTCAAGTATTCTCATCCAAAAAATTTTGAATCCTTTCAAATTTAAAGCAACTTGAATAGCCCAGATTAATAGTTTAGTGTGAAAAATTAATACATGCATAAAAATTGAATTTAAACCACCATCATGCTAGGATTACATATACCTAAAGATGTCTTTATTCCTCTTTAGCCATCTGTTTTTTCAGTGGCCTTCCATTGGTAATCTACACTAAGAATTATTTTACTCCTGACAATTCATACAAATCCACTTTTTTGTATGTGTGTGATATCGGGGGTGCTGAACCCAGGACCTCACACATAGTTTGCAAGTGCTATACCACTGACTTGCACCTCCAGCACCTTTCTAAATTTTACCTTGAGACAGGGTCTCACTAAGTTACACAGGCTGCCTGTGACCTCAAAGTGTGAGCCTCATACCTCCCTCCCCCGCAAGTATCTAGGATTACAGGTGTGCACCACCATACCTAGCTCAATGCACTTTTTTTTACTGAATTTTTCTTACTGAAATAGAAGAATGTCAAAATGGCACAGTTATCAAAGCAGGAGGGAATGAATCTCTTTCAACATTTACAATCTTTTACTCTTTTAGGGTATGTGACTTATAAATGCAACGTACTTTCTTAAAATGAACAACTCAATACCTTCTCCAATGTGTATGGACATGCATTTAACTTTGTTATTGAAAAATGTTTACAATTACTGAAGCCTTACTTTAGCATTATTTGCTTTATCATCAACACCACTGAGATTCAAGGGTTTTATAATTGAAACTTCCAACAGGACTTCGGTCAAATACAAGTTCACTTCCTTGATTTGTTTTTTAGTAGGTGTCCCAGAGCATGGTACTTTAACACACATTTATGTTAAAACAAAAAGAAGTTGAAGGGCACTGATAGGAAACTGAAAAATTTTAATATTTTCTCAAGTAAAAGAACTGAAAATTCTTTAGATACTTTAAAATGAAAGTATGTTCATTTTTAGAGTTTTGCTTTATTTCAAAAATAGAATGAGAAAGCTTTTTTTCTAACTTGGACACTGGAGATTTGGGGAGTTTGTATTAGGTCTCTATCTGAAAATAGTGCCTCTATTCACTTCATATATTTCCACAGGTTTTCAGTGAACCTGCATGATTTCACCTTTTCATTTAAAGAACAACATTAGAGAATTGTGTGGGTTTTAGGTTGTCCCCAGCCATCTTTTAGGAAAGCATGAATGGATTTCAAGGGCACTTAAATGAAAGTTAAATAAAGAGCCTGAAAGAGGATATTTGGGTACCTCAGGATATTTTCCTGCATTACTTGTAATTTTCTCCTGTGAAAACAATTGTTTATTGCCAGGTGCCCTGTTAACCTTCTGAACAAGAATGTTCAGCATCAGCTAGGTACTACCAGAGAGCTGCATACTGTGTAGCACATCTCTGAGTGAAATCAATAGAGGGAGAGGGAACTGATAGGAGTATAGGATATTTTTAAGTACTTCATTATTTCTTAAACTTCTGGCAATTAATTTTTTCGTCAAGTACTGAGAATTTTAAAAAGAAATTAATGCCTCATTAAATGACTAGTATAAAGGATGAGTGTAGCCTAATTGCTGTTAAAAGAAAGAGGAATTAATGCCAGGTCTGTGCAAAAGGAAACTGGAGTAAACATAACTGCTTAATAGATGTTGACACTGGGAGCATTCTGGAAGTTTGCAAAGAGAACTTTAAAGGTTGTCGAATAATTGGGACTTGAGGGAAATTTATGGGATCAGCCACAAAAAACTGAAGATTCATAAGCAACCTTCCCATTGTCTGAATTTTTCAAAGGCTGCAACATTCAGATAAGAAGTTCAAAAACAAATAATTTTCATTTGTACTCCTTGCAAGAGTTCAAAATGCGATGATAAGACTGAGGAAGCATGTGGAGTTCTGACCTCCTAAGGCGTAAGAAGGAAATATGTCACCTTCTGCTTCCTTTTACCACACTGAGAATAAATGCTGAAAGGGAAGTAAATTAAATGATGGTTCTTTTTAATCCCGAAATGTCAAAAGTGGCCATATCTCCTAAAGAAATAATACACCTGATTAATTGTGTAATTTCACAGAGAAGCAGTAATACTCAGCCTGATAAACATGTAATATACTAATTTGGTATCAAAGTTAACTGAAAACAGTTTAATGAGCTGCTGTATTGCTTGTATGTATGGTGTTACATAGAGCAAATGCCAGGAGAAGTGGAAATAACACGTCAGTGACACTTGGAATAATAGTGTTTATACTTCATTGACTTTGGGTTGCCAGCATGCTAGTCTCTGTGTTTCCCTTAGCAACTTAGTAAGGCAACTGTATTTTAGTGTCATTTGTTGTGAATTATGCAAGCATACATCTACTAAATGCATAGTCAATCATCTGGAAAAAAATTAATACTTTCTACTATACACAACCAAAGTCTTATCCATGATACACACACACTGAGTGAGGATGACTCTGAATATGGTGTGTGCTGGAAGAATGGTATTGTGGTCTTTCATCGGAAGAAATACTATTTCTACAGATTTTCCCACTCATCTGTTCTTGCTCTATTTTTACAGAATGGCCATGTAACTCTTGGTTTGAAAGTTGTCATACAGCCTCACAGCAGGCTTATATTATCTACAGAGTTCTTTATGAGGAAATATAAATCACCACAAATGAGACTTTTCACAGCCAGAGATATGTAAAAATTTGTGTCAGTGCTTTGCTGGCTTGCTAAAAAATATCTCTAGGCTCTGAAGCTCTCTCACAACTCATCCCCACTCCCTACCCTTTTGGGAAGCAATTCTCAAAACTTGAGATTTATGGTCCAGAGAGCTGATAGTGGCTATAAAGTTTTCTATTTTCTCTTTTCTTTAATATTAATGCAGAGAATGAGGCATTATTATTCATTATTTTAGTTCATGAGCATCCTGTGGGCTTGGAATATGGTTTCTAGGGATATGGCTTACCTCTGTTTAATAGGGGAAATATGTGGACTTTGGCAACAGGCTGCTTTTTCATTGAATATTCTTAGGCAGATTGTATAAAATCCATATTAGGAACAAAGCTTTAATATATATGCTACATCCAGGTTTAGATTTAAAGTTTAAATCTTTACAAAATATTAATTTATTCTGAGCCCCCAAAGTAAAATATCATGAATTGGAGGACAGCCAGCCAATCTATTATTGTTAGAAATTGGAATGATACTATCTTTCCATTTTACTATTTTCAGCGATGTACAATATTTCCAACTAGCTTTATTGACATTATTGTAAGTTAAGTTTTCATCTGTAGTTAGCATTCCCTTTTGCATGCAAATCCTTAAAACCTAAATATCATGCTCTGAATCATTAAAAATATAATTCGTAGTTTTTATCTTAAACTTTTATGACCTCTCATACCATTTTCTGATATAAATTTGCTTTGTCTGATTTTTTTAGATGATTTCATAAATTAAATTTCTCCTAAAGTAAGTTGTTACAGGTTCCAACTGAAATCTTCATTGTTGAATTCCCTGTATGCTGTGTTATGCTTTGACAGTTTCAGTGGGCCCTCAGTCTTGAATTCCAAAATTCTTGCTTTCTTTTAGGTAGAATTTTTAGGAACAAATCTAAACAACAAAAGTAAACTAGACACCAAAAGTGAGGATAGGCAAATGTCTCACTTTTAATAGAGTGTTTAAAGATTTTGCTGAATACAATTGGGTCAGTTCAGCTTGGCCAGTCTTGAGACAATGTGGTGAGTCCTGCAGAGATTTCGATGAAGTGTACTTCAGCCTTTTACTGAAGGCTTACTCATGCCTTGACTAGGAATTGCTCATAATCATAATTATAGTGATTTAATATTTATTTCATGTAGTAGGTGCCAGGCAACGTGCCAAGCACCATACATGTTTCAGCATTTTTGGGTGCTAATGATTGAATGCAGGGCCTCACACATGCTAAGCATGCACTGTATCACTGAGTTGAACTCCAGGCCTCTGAAAGAGCCCAAGTAAGACAGATTTCAAGCAACACTGACACATCATTGTGTAAGTCCTACCTCTACCCTGAAACTTAAGGCAGACCCTGTTTGAAAAATAGGTAATGAGAAATATATAGGAAAATTTCATGTCACTTTATTCCTGAGAGTCACATACTAAAGGCCTATGGATTTTTAAAACAAAGTAGTACACTATGGAATGGTTTGTGGGGTCAGAATATGATGCCATAGTAAGATATGTCATTGACTCTCCCTCCTTCAGTTGTGATGAAGACATTTAATGATTACCAAGACTGTTGAAAGAATATGTCTCTTCAGTGCCCTGAGTCATTTTTCAGGGGTCAAATTTCATTAAGAGAATCAATACTCCAATGTAGACATTGGTGGATATATTGCACAGCCTTGTGACCAACTGTCTCAACATTGCAGTCTGTTAATATGACCTGCCAGGGATTGCCTTGCTTTCCTTGTAAGCAGCACAGCAGCTGCAAGTCATTGTTGCAGTTATTATTGTTAGTTGTAATTGCTGTTGCACTTGCTCTTGTTTGTTAGGATCTACCACTTTTTCCTAGACTTAGAGTTATCATATATCTTTTCCCTAGAAAGCAGAGTAGAGGTTCTATAACAAGAAGGGCCACTTTAGAATTCATAGCATTAGAAATCCTTTATAATGAAGTTTGTGAGTTATGCAGCATCCAGATTTTACCCAGCAGACGTCTTGGCACTGGTTCATGAAGGTGGTCATTCAGAGTTGAGAAGACTTGCCAGCCACCCTCCAGAGCAGTGATCCCCAACCTTTTTGGCACCATGGACCAGTTTCATGGAAAACAATTTTTCCACAGATAAAGATAGGGTGTGGAGGAGTGGTTTCAGGATGATTCAAGCAATGGAGAAGAGCTATAAATAAAGGTGAAGCTTTCCTTGATTGCCTGCTGTCCACTTCCTGCTGTGCAGCCCAGTACCAGTCCACAGCTTGGGGCTGGAGGACCCCTGCTCCAGGGAATAAGTTTCACATAGTTCATGTAGATTTTCTCTCTTAAGTTCCTCTCTTCTCCTCATAAGGAAATCAAAACAGTAAGTGCAAGGATCAATGAAAAGATAGGTCTGACTGGAATGGAGAGTATTTGGAAAATGAAACTGATCAGATTGGACCAGATTATGGAGGGCCAATCATTCTGTTCTGAAGAGTTTGCAGTTTTTCTAAGAAGAGATAGAAAGCAGTATGTTCCTGAAGGGGAGAATGATCTGGAGTTTATCACATAAATACATCAAAATCATTTGTTTTAGGGCTAGGGCCTTGCTGGTTATATAATAATATCTATCTATGTCTATAATAGTATCTATAATAACAGATATGAGCCGGGCACAGTGGCACATGCCTTTAATCCCAGTAACTCAGGAGACAGAGGCAGGAGGATGGCAACTTCAAGAGCAAAGGCAGCCTGCATAACTTAGCAATATCCTATCTCAAAATGCAAAGTACAAAATGGGCAGAGGATACAGCTCAGTGGTTAAGTGCTTGGAAAAAGCATGCATGAGGCCCTTGGTTCAACTCCTGAGTACTGCAATTAATATAATAATAATAATAATAATAATAATAATAATAATGGATATGAGCACATATACATTCTATATGTTTACATATACTATCTCATCCATATTTTATCACAACTATATGTTAAGCATTACTATTATTCCCATTTTAGAAGTAAGGAAACTGAAAACAGGTCAAATAACTGACCTAAATTACAGTATATTCATGTGTGATGAAATCCAGATTTGAGCAAAGGCATTCTGATTCAGCTCTTAGTTCATATCTATGAATGGCAAGTAATGTTTGAAAGCTTATGCCATAAATAGTACTGGTACTTATGAAGAAATTATTCTAGTCTCAGAGATATTAACACCTTTTACTTTCAACTCTGTTGTTTCCGTATTTCCTGTAGCTCTCCTACCACTGTTGTACAGTTTTAATTATTTTTTACATAGGCTTTTATGATGTTTATATTAAGTGGAATTGCTAAATCAATAACATTTGCTCGATTATTAGTTTAATCGAATAGCAGAATTTCTGACCTGTTGGTATGATGTGTTTATTATTAAGATCTATTTTAGAATATTTATTGCAGCTATTTCCCAAAATATTTATATTCAAAATGCTATAATTCCACTCATTAAACTCAACTAGGGGTTGTCTGTAATTGAACATCATTATATTTGCAGAAAATCTACAATGGCTGTAAATGGTCATGCTTCAGTATTGTATATTAATTTCCTTTGAGTCAAATAGTGCATCTATGCTTACTGAGCTGTGTTTACCTTGTGGGCCAGTGTAGCATACACTGTAGAGTGACAGTGTAAAGTACCTGATGTCATCTTTTCTTTCCCAACCACTCACAATCCAATGGGGGAAACATGTCCATGAAAATAATTGCAGAGTGAGAAATAAAGTGTGTTACAAGATTAGCACTGCTCATAAAAGACATAGAAGGTTGCGTTAGAAGGAAGAGATTAGTTAAAGATGTGAAGTATTGACCTACAGGACAAGAATTCAGATCTCAAGGCTTAAGATGCTATCCAAACTGCCAGAATCCACTTATGGGGACAGAGGTATAAAATTGCAGATCCTTGGAATCCGCTTTCAGAAAGTCTGATTCAGTCAGTTTTACAGGGAGGCATTATAAGAATCCATTTTAAACAAACTGTCTAGCTATTTTACCTGAAGGTGTTTGTACCATATTTTGGGAACATTGGTTTAAAGTGAAAGTGGATGGTTCTGAATCCAAGATATGGAAGAAATGAGTAATAGAGTACTGAGTGAATGGAAAGATCACATCAACAGTAGCTTCAATCTTGAGTAAAGGCAGAATTTCTTATGTGAATGTTGATATAATCCAGGGTACTCTGGTGAGAGAGAAACTAAGATAGTCTAAGATAAAAATTAAAATATACTGAGATTCTGGGAGTCATCACTTTCACAATGATCATAACAAATTCTTCTGCCTCACCAAGCAAACTATTTTATTTGCTTCATCCATAAATAAGATACGGGTTGACTTGGCTGAGGCAAAAAAGAACCATGGAGCCTTTTGGGGATTTTATATTTCTTTTAGAATTTAATATTTTCATTATAAAATTCCTTTTACAAAGTGATAAGCCTCATAAGTGAGGATAAGAATCAGAAAGCCACATAAAAATAGAAAACCAACAAAGTATCAAGTGATAAGAAGTATTCCTTTTCACGTAACAGTTTAGAAGGTAAATGCGTTCCTGGGGAAAAAGGAAAGGATAGTGACTAGTCCCTGTAATATTCTCTTTATACATCAGGAAGTTTTTGGAAGTACATTGAAGAAGTTGATGCTTATTGTCTGTGACCTTTCTTGTTTATCAGTTTGCTTTCTTCTCCCTGATGTCAGTTAGAGCCTGATGAAAAAGGAGTTTGTCTAAACAGACCAATGATTTACTTATGATTAAAAGTCAGCAGTGGTATGTATTTAATCACCCTTTACCACCTATAAATTGGGTTAGACAGTAGTCATTTCTGAAAACCATACAATATGCCCTGACTCCAAGAAAATAAAGCTATTACCTTATAGAGTCCTTTAAAAAATACTTTAAGTTTAGAAAAAGAGTTGAAGTGAGAGATGTCCTTCTTGAGCCCTCCACTCATTCAGCGTGGTAAATCATTCAGCATATTTCAGCCTGGGTTTCAAATTGTCCAAATGTAAATGAGTTGAGGTGCTAGTTTAATAAATGGTATTCTTAATATTGATATTTGAAAGGCAATTAGTTACTTTCCTGGTTCTATCAAAATTAATGATTACTTCCATGACAAATTTTTATGGGTACTTTAAATTATACATTTGCATGTGTCAAAAATAGTTCCTTTCATCAACCAGTTTGAAATACACTGGTGGTCAGAAATAGCTCACTGTCATTTACTCACGAGAAAATTTTTCTTATAATTTTTACAGAATCAAATATCGCCAAAATATATTAATTCAGTTCAAAAGGTATTAATTGAGTTCACTGGGTTCATTTATTTTTCTACAGTGGTGAAGGTATAGCACTATCAGTCCAGGCACTTTGAGAACCATTCTTTGGGTCACATGCAAGTGTGCAGTAGTCAGTCGAGTGTGTGCAAGGACTAACTAGATAATTGTTTTACTGTTGGTAGGTTTTGTGTGGCTGTTCCTGCCCACATAGAGTCTCACACCTGAGAAACATGGATTAAAGGTTCTCTTCTTAAATTGAAAAACTCAGCTGTAGTCTAAGTGAAATGGGATAAATTATCCTTTTCACAATTATCCATTAAAGAGAGAATTAGAATTAATATTAATCACAGATGTTTCATCAAGTTTTATTATCAACCAGATTGACTGCCAAAGTGCTTTCTGGAAGACATTTTCATTCCCTCCCCCACCTGCTACTGAGAACAAACTGTTATTATGGGTCCTTAGATAAAGATTAATGGTTTTGGCAATTCATTTGAAGAGATCCATATTTTACTGTACATTCTACTTCACTTCGAGGCATCAATGAAAAGCATAGTTTGTCACTTCACTGATAAAATTATACAGTGGAGACACACATGATAGGATAATTCTTTCTATCATCATCAGATACAGGTTAATCAATAAGCCTCCCAAGATTGGTAGCACTCAACTCATATTTTTTAAACTTTGGCAAGCCTAATTTGTAGATAAAATAAGCAAAATACCCATATAATTCTGGTATTTTAGGAAATTTTACACACACACACACACACACACACACACACACACACACACACACACCCCTTCAGCAGTACCACTGTGGTGTCCGGTCCCATCAGATCTCGGAGGTTAAGCAGGGTCGGGCCTGGTTAGTACTTGGATGGGAGACCACCTGGGAACACCACAGGCTTGGGAGAAGGACCCGAAAACCACTCCCCAAAAAACAATTAGCCATTAAAAACCCTATGAACAGCAGAGAAGCACTAACAATAGTGTTTCATCTATTGTACGTAGGGTCTCTGAGTCAGACACCAACTTGATGGCACCTAAAAAAACAAATACACACACACACACACACACACACACACACACAGAGGCTGGGCTGGGGTTTAGCTTGGTTTTTAGAGTGTTGCTCTGCATCCTCTGACGCCTTGACTTCGGTCCCCAGCACCACATAAATGGGAGAAGGACCTGGCAACCCACTCCCAAATCAATCCATAAGCAATCTGCCATTGAAAACCCTATGAATAGCAGAGGAGCACTAACATAGTGCTGGGCATGGCACAATGTCAGGTAATGTTTTATTCTGTTGTACACAGGGTCACTATGGGTTGGACCTGACTCAGTAGCACCTAACAATAACAACATATATAAACATGTTGTTGTTGTTAAGTGCTATCAGGTTGGATCCGACTCATATATACATATTCTTCTAGTCTCTCAACTGTGTCTTGCGATTTTTTTTTTAATTAGGGTATATTAATTGCACAAAATAATGAATTTCACTGTGATATTTTCACACATGGAGATAACATACTTTAATTAAATTCGTCCCATTACCCTCTCTTATTTTTAACTATCATACATAAAGTAATTTACTGTTACTTTTCATTTTTATGACTACTGTCTAGATTAATGGACAAATGTGTTACCCTTATAATAATTATGTGCATTTGATAATGTGCTATTTGCATAGTACTCCACAGATAAGTCCTGTATTTATTAAGGTTCTCCATTTTTAAACAATTTTTTTATCAATTCCAGCCAACTTAAAAAAGAAGGATCGTTTTCCTTACTAAAAGAGGTTGATTCACTGAAGACCTCATGAGGATAGGAATGAAATGCTGGGCATGTAGAGCACAGAAACAGTGGTTGTCTCATCAAGACACAGCCATTCCATTTTCTCAACTCCAATATTTTTTGCCTTTTTGTGTCCTTCGACTCAGAATTCAAGTTCCTGGAAGAAGGGATTTGACTGGCATATATGTCTGTCCATTGGAAAGAAAAACAACTTGGTTGACAGGCACAAGACTATAGGCAATTTTTCGGAGTTTTTCTCATTGGTTTGTGTTTTAGACTATGGAACACACACACACACACACACACACACACACACACACAGAGGCTGGGTTGGGATTTAGCTTGGTTTTAGAGTGTTGCTCTGCATCCTCTGAGGCCCTGACTTCAGTCCCCAGCACCACGTAAATGGGAGAAGGACCTGGCAGCCCACTCCCAAATCAATCCATAAGCAATCTGCCATTGAAAACATAGGCAGTGTTGCTGAATAGGCAAAACCAACTACTGGCCAGAACAAGAGAGTGTATTTCATTGATGAATAGTAGAGTGCAGTATGTGGAATGATTCAAGACAGAAAGGAAAATCTATGTAATCCTTTAAGTGCAACAGAGGCAAAACATCAATTCACCATTTATATTTTTATTTTATTGCACAATAATATTCTATCTTTGTCTAATACCTTGTGTTTGTCTGGTACTTTTACAGACTTAACTGAGTTCAACAAATCAAAGATTATGGCTCACATTTTTCAGTTAATATTCTCTGCCATTTAATTACTTTTTTTTCCTTTAACGGAGATAACATGAAAAAAGCAAAGATTCTCAAAGATTTCTTAATTTCCAAGTTTATTTCATTGGCATCGATAGAATACAAGAAAGTCAGTGGTCCAGGTGAAGCTCAATTTCTACTACAGCATAACTCTAATCAGATCTAGTATCAGTCATATAATTGAGTCTATTTCTACATCTGTAAAAGAGGAGGTTGAGCTAGATTGGGGATCCCAAGGTATTTCCAAGGAACAAGAAAATTAAGAGGTTACCATTTCTGAAGTCAAATCTAAATCAAGTTTGAGAAATTATATTAAGGTTAATTTTTTCTTCCGAGACTTTCTGGATCCTCAAATATGACACTGCATGTTGTAATTCTCCAAAGAAAGTGGCACAATATTTATTGTTCACCAAACTTAGTAGACAGTGGGATTCTTCTTTTCTTTTTAATGGAGCATATTGAGGGACCTAATTTAGGTTATTTATAAAGTCCCATTCAAATTTATCCCATTTAGAAGAATATATTTCTTCTAGTTATACAAAATGTGAAATCCATTTAAATACAATTCATCATTTATTCCTTTCTATTGTGCAATCAAACTGTCCGTATTGTTGAACCCACATCCTTGTGTCTACTTCTCTTTTGAGCTGAGCAACAAGTCCAGATTAATTGAAGACTCGTGTCTTGGTAGAATATTTTACAACTTGAATTTCCCTGGTTATTCCTAGAAGAGCTTCAACAATTACATAATTTTTCTTATAAACCTATTCTCAAATCTGTCTCATATCCTTTGATAAAAATATTAAATAATACTTTATGAATGACTAAGCTGGGCATTAGAAGAGAGAAGTACTCACTAATGTATCTTCCAATTTGGTTCCAAACACTGATAATATTATTTTTGTAATGAATGACTAGGCAATTTTGTACCCTCTCCCCCCAAAATTATATAACAGTTTTTCATCTGGAATCCCACTGTTTTACAAAGGCATGCTCCCTACAAAGTTGCATCTGGGCCTTGTCCTCACTTTGCCCTCATGAGTGCTTTTGATCTCTCACAGGCCTGATGTCAGTGGCTGCCTGTTGGGCTTTTAATAGGTGGTTAGTTTCTGACTGGTTGGTCCAAAAAGTTCTCCAAACCTTAACATGTTCTAAGCTACTCTAGGATGTGGGGCTGGGATTTAGCTCAGTTGGCAGAGTACTGCTCTGCAGTCTCCGAGGTCCCGAGTTCAATTCCCAGCACCGCAAAAATGGGAGAAGGGCCTGGCAATCCACTCCCAAGGCAATCCTGAAACAGTCAGCCTTTGAAAACCCTATGAGGGTCGCTATGAGTCGGATACCGACTCGACAGCACTTAACAACAACAACAACAACTCTAGGATGTGGATACATAGAAGCTTCCCATATCACAAGCACTGGTAATCCAGAAATAAGTAATAAAGCATACTCCTGTCTTTATGCATTCCATTCTGACAATGAACATAATGTAGGTATTCAGTAAGTGCTCTCTGAACTACCTTGTGTCATCTGCTGCTCTCTTAATCTGAGCAAATACATCCAGATTGCCAAAAGGTCCTAGTTGAGCACGCTCTCTTAGAAGCTTTAAATGTCTATGCTCAAAGCTTGCCATGGAGTTCAGCACCTTGAACTAGATCCTTTGGTTTCAAGAACACTGATGACAATGTCAAATTCTGCATCTTATTCCTTAAAATGTAAGGTCCTGAGGGCAAGAACTACATGTCTCTAAACATAGTGACATAAAGAAGGGAAGGAGGAATGAATAAAGGCTGGATGATCGGTCCATGTGAGAATCCTGGGAATTCAAGGATTTCTCACTCAGCACTTGAGTAAGGATCAGAGCCCACCAAGGCTTTGACAGGAGGATTCTTGTTTGCTGGAAATTTGATCTGTGCAAGTATAAAGAAAATAACAAGGAAGATGCTGCTAAGTATTTTTAAAATTCTGTTTTTTATTCCAGAGGAAGTTTTCAACTAAATTTGGGCACAGAGAAATTAATGTTGGTTTTATCCTCTTGAAGAATGTGTATGTTGTTGTCATTAGGTGCCATCGAGTCCCTATCCAACTCATAGCAACCCTATGTACAACAGGCAAAACAGTATTGTTACTGCTTCTCTGCTATTCATAGGGTTTTCAATGGCAGATTGGGTTTTAGGAGTGGGTTTCTGGGTCTTTCTCCCAAGCCAAAGTTCCTGGTGTTCCCAGGTGGTCTCTCATCCAAGTACTAACTAGGTCCAACTCTGCTTAGCTTCTGAGATCTGATACGATGGGACACCACAGTGGTACAGCTGCAGGCTAGGAATGTGTGTAGTTCTGTATCACTTTAAAGCAAGCACAACATAGGAAAATTAGGGTTTTATAAAAGATAAATTACAGAATGATCATTCCATTTACAAAAATGGAATTCTTGTCAGTAGCCCTAGAACATTTTAAAAGATGATTTCTAAAATTCTAGTCTACATATACTTTTCTGGATCAGATTTGTTGGAAGGGGGCGAAGAGGTTGCAATTATTGGAGAGGTAGCTGTAGGTAAGTAGGAAGAACTTTGAGAGTAAGATGAAATTCTTGTTGCCTAAGAGTAGAGATAAAAATGTCACATATTTCTTTCTTAATAAGATGGTGTTAGGAGTGTGTGTGAGAGAGAGAGAGAGAGAGAGAGAGAGAGAGGGAGGGAGAGAGAGAAAGAGGCAGAGAGAGAATCGTGTGCTAATGATAGTGTGATGATGGTGGTGATATGAGTGTTGTTTCCTGGTGACAGGTCAGGCCCTGGCTGAAGTCATACAAGTATAGATAAAATGTTACTATGTGTAGACAGTACAGACTAATAGATACTTATGAGAAATAACAGTTCTATAACTTCACTAGGTTTTCAAATTAGACAACTCTCACTTTTCATGCCTGTCCTTTCTAGAAATAGAATCATAAAGCAGAGTAGTAAAGTGCCTCCCATTTTCCTTCAAGAGGAGTCTCTTAATTGAACTATGTCTCTGGCCATATATTTGAGAAAAAATAAATCATTACCATGATCAGCCCTGTGTCAGAGCCAAAGATGCAGCAGCTATAACTTTCTACAGTTATTTAAAATTGTAAAATTATACTCCTTTCTATTAAAGGAACACAAATGTATTATACATGTTGATTTTACATGCACTCTAAAGATTATGTTCAGCAAATGAACAGTTCAGTGATACTATTTCATAAATGTTAGAAGAATTGGCCATAATATTAATTCATTAAACATTTAATTCCTAATAATTCCGTTCTTAGTATTTTCAGAGGAGCTTTGAGGATGAGCACTTTGCTCTACTTCTGTCCCAGGTAGTTTGAATGTACAATTCTCTTTTCTTCTGATAAATCCTCCAGATCCAGATCAGCTGTTCAGTGTCTTTTCTCCTGAGTAGGATGAGCTTTGGTGAGCTCCTTTTCCTTTCCAAAATGCCAGTGCTCCATTTCCTGAACTTGTAAAATGAGGGGACTGAATTAGGTGGGTTTTGAGTTTTGTGATCCAGTGATTTAAGCTTTCAGTCAGTCTAAGGATTGAAAAGTGCTCAATGTTTGGATATTGATGATGATGAAGAGAGTATCCTCCAGGTCGACATAAGTCCATTATGCATTTCCAGACTAATCAGGGCAGCTGCTGATGCTTGGCATTACTCCAAACAAAGCCCACTTAGAAAAAATTAACCCCTTTCTTAGTCTTGCTTGATGCTTGGGTAGATATTTTGCAGTTATCTGCCATCTCTCTTCATAGAAATGACTTAAGTAACTACCAGATTAGTAGTTTTATTCAAAGGTAGTTTACACAAATACATTTTAGTGTATCTTAATTGAATATGAAGAAAAACCTCAATCTATCTTGACAAATAAACCAATCATTCGTATTTACAGCAAAATTAAGGACCTAATTAGATTCATAAAGCTAACATGACTATTCAGTGATAAGATTTTTTTTCAGTGCTGGTGGTTGAACCTTGTTGTTGTTGTTAGGTGCCATCCAGTCATGTCCAACTCATAAGGACCCTCATAGGGTTTTCAATGGCTGACTGTTTCGGGATTGCCTTGGGAGTGGATTGCCATGTCCTTCTCCCATTTTTGCAGTTCTGGGAATTGAACTGGGGACCTCAGAGACTGCAGCGTAGCACTCTACCAACTGAGGTAAATCCCAGCCCTGGATTGAACCTAGGGTCTCATATACACTAAGCAAGTGCTTTACCACTGAGCAGCCCATCCCCACTATTATTTTATATTTTTAATTTTGAGACAGAGTCTCACTATGTTGCTCAGGCTGCCATCCTTCTCCTTTTGTTTCCTCCTTTGGTTTACTGCTTTGGTTTCCTGAGTTGCTGGAATTGCAGGTATGCACCATAGTACCCACCTTAGATTTTTTTATTTTACTTTTTCTGCTCCAAACTCTTGTGATTTTGCAGGCATTTATGGTAGATCAGTGAACAAAAAAGCGTTTTTCTTGGAATGAACTTGTCTTTCGTTCATTTATTCTTTCCTTTTTCCCTACTTCATCCAATAAACATTTATTGAGTGCATACTGCTGGCCAGATAGTAATTTAAACTTTGTGAATACAGAAGGGGAAAAATGGGCAAAAGCCCTGTTTTAGTGTCTTTAGTATTAACCTACGTTCTACTGGGGATAAGAGACAGAAAACGGATAAGCAAGCAAACAAACATGAAGTAGGTTAGGTAGGTGGTGGTAAGTGCTTTGATGAAAAATAAAGCATAGTCAGGAGAATAGAGAAGATGGAGCTGGAGAAATTGACTATATATATATATATATATATATATATATATATAGTATTTTTATTTTATATATACAGACATACACTTATATGTATCTTATATGTTGTTGCTGTTAGTTGCCTTCAAGTCAAGTGTGACTTATAGTCACCCTATGTACAACAGAGTAAAACATTCCCTGTCATTGTGCCATGCATGCCTGGCACTGTTGTCAATGCTTCTCTGCAATTCATAGGGTTTTCAATACCTGATTGTTCCAGGAGTGGGCAGCCAGGTCCATCTCCCAAGGCTACTGTAGCTGGTATTCCCAGGAGGTGACCCATCCAAGGCCTAACCAGGCTGAACCTGCTTAGCTTCAGATAACACAGTAATATGACAGAAGACATATCTTATATAAATATATAAAATATATATAAATGCATAAAATATATAAATATCTTATATAGTACCCTGCATAAAAGTTAGCATTGGAGAAAAGAACCTGAAAGAAGTGAGGCAGCAATTCCTGTGTCTGTCTGGCAGGAGAATTTCCCAGGCACAGGGAACAGAAGAACACAGAGAGCCTGAGGAGATACAGCCAGAAGTGCTCCATGAGCAGCAAGCAGGCCACCATGGCTACAGAGGATGAACAAGGAAAGAGTTGGAACTGTCAACCTGTGCAAAGTACACAGAATTTACATAAACATGTGCTGTAGAATGTGGGTCATTGTAGATTATGGCAGGGATCTGAGATTTCATTCTCATCGGATGGGAACGATTGGAGGGTTTGAATAGAAGCAGCATGATCTGACTATGCTTCTAACTGGATCATTCAGGACTTTTGGCCATTTGTCCAGAGTAGGGGAGAATCCTTTTTTCCTCTGATTGGATGAGAACCTGTGTTCATTCAGTTAAGGGAAAGGATTTTGGGGGAAATAGATGATACAAAAAAAATGTTACATGTGTCATTGAATAGGGCATTCATTGGTGAAATACCTACATCAAAGGAAAATAAGTAGCAAGATAATAAGTCGCCCTTGGTGTACCTTATCTAACTGTTGTTTTTGTTAGGTGCGAGTCACGTCTGACTCAGAGCGACCCTTATAGGGTTTTCAATGGCTGATTGTTTCGGGATGCCTGGGGAGTAGATTGCCATACTCTTCTCCCATTTTTGCCGTGCTGGGAATCAAACCTGGGACCTCAAAGACTATAGACCAGCACTCTACCAACTGAACTAAATCCCAGCCCTCAAAAGCCATTGTTGTTGTTGTTGTTGTTGTTGTTGTTGTTAGGTGCCATTGAGTCGATTCCAACTTATAGCAACCCTATGTACAGCAGAATGAAACACTCCCCGATGGTGTGCCAGGCACACCATCTTATTGTTGCAGACACTGTGTCAATCCATCTGTTGAAGGGTTTTCCTTGTTTGCATTGACCTGCCACTCTCCCAAATATGATGTCTTTCTCCAGGGTTTGGTCCCTTCTGACTACATGTCCAAAATATATAAGATGCAGTCTAGCTACTTATGAGAAATAACAGTTCTATAACTTCACTAGGTTTTCAAATTAGACAACTCTCACTTTTCATGCCTGTCCTTTCTAGAAATAGAATCACAAAGCAGAGTAGTAAAGTGTCTCCCATTTTCCTTCAAGAGGAGTCTCTTAATTGAGACTATATCTCTGGCCATATATTTGAGAAGAAATTTGTTGAGTTCTTCTAAGGAGCACTCTGGTTGCACTTCATCTAGGACAGATCTGTTGGTTCTTTTGGCAGTCCATGGTATAATCAATAATCATCTCCAGTACCATAATCCAAAAGCCATCAGTTCTTCTCCTATTTCCTTTGTTCAATGTCCAGCTTTCACAACCATATGATGTGACTGAAAATGCCATGGCATGAGTCAGGTACACATTCGTCTTCAATGTGACATCTTTAC
Organism: Pedetes capensis; assembly: GCA_007922755.1. NCBI lineage: Eukaryota > Metazoa > Chordata > Mammalia > Rodentia > Pedetidae > Pedetes > Pedetes capensis. Next base: position 61,348 of record VMDO01004242.1, read on the forward strand.
TTTTCAATACTTTAAAGAGATCTTTTGCCACAACTTTTTGCAACAACAACAACAACCATAGTCTTATGAAATTTGAAGTAAGTTAGTTGTGGCTGGGGATGTAGTTCAGTGTTAGAGCATTTGCCTAGCATGAACAAGGCCCAGTACTACTAAAATAAATAAATAAATAAAGTAAGTAAGTAAGTAAGTAAGTTAGTGAATCTACTACATCTATTATTTTTCTAAGTCATCACAAAGTTCCTTTTCTCTGTTTGTACATAGGCTAGGGAGTTTAGGCTCAACAAGACCCATCCCCCAGTCATGGTCCACAAGGTTATATATGGATAAGAGGAATTTCTGTTCTACGTGTAACTTTGGTTCTTGTGCCACATGTTGTTAGTTAATTTTCTTTTCCTTCTGGCCAGGGCTAAGGCACCTCAGGGGTAAGAGCAGGCAAGAGGTGCCCATATCTCAAGGGATATGCTGTGAGTGAGATAGCAGTGCCCACTTGGCACCTCTCCCTTTCCATGGGGGAGTATATAATAATAACACTAACAATATTCCCAGTTGTCTTCTCGGAACACTGGATTACTCTGTTTTGTTTCCTGTTTCCTCCTACTATGGTGAATGCGGGTATTTGGGAGTACATCAGTCATGGTAATATAATGTTAAAAGACTTTTTCTTGACATGTACATGATTAGAAAATATGCATAGGGCATGTCTCTGCAGGCAACCCCCCACTGCTTTTCCTAGTGGAACCTATTGCAAATGCTTAAGATTACACAGTCAAGTTTCACCAAGTTTTAACCTCCCCCTAGACTTTTTTTGGAAGGACTTTTAAGAGCTTCTGGGAAGTTATGAAACAAATATTTGAAGTAGGACAATCATGAAGAAAAGTATGACTTATACTATAAACTGAGGTTGAACAGTTTGGGAATCAGAAAGAGTTGGAACTGAATATCCATTCTGCCATACTCTATGTATGGCATTGGCTAAATACTTATTATAAGCCTCACTTTCCTTGTCTCTGAAATGAGGATAATATGCTCTTCAACGAACTTCACTGAAGATTAAATTTAATAAAACTGGCACAGTGCCTGGTGCATAGAAATAGTAGACAAATGATAGCTAATGTAAAAATATTATTGGTATTGTGCATCCTGAGATGTGGTTCCCTCCCACCAAGTTCAATGTCAGTTAAGAAACAAGTTTATGCTTCTAATTTGTATGTGGTCCAGTTAAATATAGAGAAACATTATGAAAAAATAATATTCTAGGGTAATTGGTGCCAAAAGAATTCTAAAACAAAAATATAAGTTTTCTTATTAATTCCTTAAAACAATCATTTGTAAACATTCCGTGACAGATTTATTGACTACAACATTCATTTAGAAATACTAACCTAATGAAAAGTCACCATTAGTTGTCATAATGGTCTATCATTTCAAGCTTAAACCATGGATACTTATTTGGCATCATTTCAGAATAGTAAATTATTTCAAGCTCATTTCATTTCTTGAAAATATCCTTATGATTTAGGTCATGAGTTGGATTGTATGAGTAGTGTTTCTATAATCCATCATGCAAAATAAACTACATGATTCTGAGCTATTTTAAAATTGAGAAACTTCAAACCTTTTTCAGAAATTACATGAAGGGTTTTAGGGTTTCACTAGCCTCTCATTTACCTTTTTATGCTCATGCTTTATTGTTGTTACATATTAAGGTTATTTTCCTTTTGAAATAGCTCTGCACAAGAGAATATATAGCTAAATACTACTGCAAAGAAATGTTTACAGATGCAAATGACTTCTATTTAGGGAGCTCATGATTAAAACTTGAAAGAATGTGCCACTAGAAAGCATGTGAATAACCTTTGAAAAATCTCACAATAGAACTAAATATGGGATATTTATAATCTAGGATTGCAGCTATGAGAGTATTGTGAATATGTATGTTTTCTATGCTACAAAGAACCTCAAATTGAAACTTGTTGGTCTAATTTTACTTTAATGTAGAGAAATTAACTATTTTATCTTTGTGAAATGGTAATGTGGAACGACCTGAAGGCCAGTGCACTAGAAGGAACTAGAATTACATTTGCCTGCAACAGGTAAACCAGGCAGTTTCCATAAACCCATCTTTTTTCTTTCTCTTTTCCTTTTTCTTTTTCCTTCTTGTTGTTGTTGAGATAGGGTGTTGTTACGTAGACCAGGCTGGCCTCAAATTCACCTGCCTCAGCCTCCCATGTGCTGGGATTCTAGGAGTTTGTCACCCCACCCAGTGTAGAAATCCATCTTTCTAATACACAGAGGAGACATCTAAGTTTGTGCAGTTGGACTTTTCAATCTCTCATAGGTGTTTTGAGGCTCAAAGTATATTTCATTATTTTGTATTTTTATTGCTCACAGAGCAGACTGTTAATAAAGTCAGGGGCGGGGAAACTGTAACCACTGGCAGACATAATTTTTTTCTATTTATTTGCATGCAGAGAAGACCTCCTTTTTGTTTCTTGTTTTAAAGATGAACCTTCTGAGGTCATCAAAGAGATCACTACACATTTACTTCTCATTTTGGTGGAGATCATGTCTTTAACTCTTCTGAGTATGGTAACCTCACCTCCTGCTTCCCCAAGGATGGCTCTGGAGACTGGCCTGGTTTAGGCCCTGGCCATTCAGGGAACTAATGAACATGTCATGCGCGTCTCCAGTTCTCTAGGCTCTGGCACAGCTGTGGCACTTCCCCCCCTGCTGTGAGGCACAGCATGCTGGCCATTTGTTGGCAAGTTCATATTTCACACTGCAGGGAATTGAAATGATTGAACAGACAGAAGAAGAGTTTTATTTGCAGTAGCCTACGTATCCCCAGACTCTGATTTGGCATAAAACATCTGCTTCATGATCTGCTTCAAGGCCAGTTCCTTTCCTCCGACAAAGGTTACAACTTCAGGCAAGCTGTGCTTCCGCTGGCAGGAGGAAATTTGCCCGAAGACTTGATTTAGTCAGAATCAAAGCATCCTGCCACAGAATTTCTTTTTTCAATTATCTCCGAAGAGGCAGCCAGACTTTAACTGTATCAGTATAATAAATGTAATGAAATGAAGCAGACACTCCTTTCCCCCTGTTGCTATCAATGGGAGATCCGCATACAGTTGTGCAACCACACTCAGAATCTTGTGACACAGATCTTGGCAACAGTACATTGTAGGGACAGACTTTGGATGCCTTCTGGCTTATCAGCATGATAAATAAGGTTTTACCTGCAGTGTTTATATCTTTCAGGTTATAAAACAAATTGGCATGATGCTGAAAGTAATTATTACTATTTTTCATGGCGAAAATGCTTCATATAGCCTTTGTTTTGTGGTATGGTCCTAATTACTAATTATGTTTACCCACACTATTTTGTTCTGCATAGTCATATTTTTTGTTCAAGACAGCTCTTGCTAGCCTTACAGACAAATATACCAAATTAAATCCTGGCATTTTATTATGCTAGAGCAATTAGATGCCATCCTCATAATGAGAAACATGACATCTTCATCACTCTCCTCTATATTTTCATGTTGTTTTAATGCAGATATTTATCAGAACTGGATGCAGTCTTCCTCCTACACACACACACACACACACACACATGCGTGCATGCACATACACACACACAGACACACGCACACACACTCCTAATTGAATATCAGCATATCTCCAAGGAGTCCTGTGGGTGAAACCATGTATTCATCTTCTTTAGTTCTTAGGCCACTTTGGTTTAAGAGTAAGAACTGTTGCTTTTATGAAGTGCCTTTTTCTATAAAGTCAAAACCTCACAGCAGTGCACAGAAAGCCAATGGTATAAAGGAGCTAAGTAGAGTCTTTAATAGAGAGAGCTGGGTTGTAAGTGTTTTTGTTCCTATGGAGCAGATAGATTTGGCTCCATCTGTTCCATATTCATAACAAAGGAGCACACTTACAGGAGGGCCAACTTCCCAGAGCTGCCTGGTAATGATCTTTTCACCAGAATGAAAGCATCTGAACCCAGTGGCTTGGCCCTGCAAAAAGCAAGGGGCAGAATTGCCCTTCAGAATCCCAATTCCTTATAACTCAGGTTGCCATAAAGTTCCCAAAACATAGAGTAAAAAAGTTTACTGATTTTTTTGTCCCCCTACAGCACTATGTAGTTGGGAATTTCAAAATGTACACATTTTATGTTCTTTCGCCCCAGCCACAGAAGATGTGTAATTAGATCGTATGGATGGAGTTTGCACTTGAAGTGGCTGAAGGTATCACAGGGAGATGCTGTTCTTCAGACTTTTAAGTTGTTTCTATTCAGACTTTTTAATTTCTTTTAAAACTGGGGTTAATGAATAGAAATATGAGTTATACCAAATAAGGAAAAACCCCTGCTGAGTTTTGTAATTAGCAAACTTCAGAGTCAATTTCAAGGGAGACCTCTTAGATTAGAAAGATAAGTTGACCCAGGAGTTTTCTTCCATGAAGCAGAGGAAAAATAGAATGAAGTTTTCCCTCAAGTGCTGAAGACTGCATTAAATCTTATTTATGTGACACGTAAAATCAGCATAAAAATATACATAAATGATTCTTTAAAACTTAAATAGCACATTGGTATTAAAAATTGGCTTAAAATTAAATTGGCTGAAAACTTAATAGCACATCCTGACTATTAGAATACTTGTTTTTGTTGGGAGAAGGACCTGGCAATCCACTCCCAAGGCAATCCCGAAATGGTCAGCCATTGAAAACCCTATGAGGGTTGCTATGAGTCGGATACCTACTCGATGGCACCCAACAACAACAACAACAACTTGTTTTTGTATGTTAACATCACAATTTCCTAAAAAACAGAAACACAATTTGAAGGATAGTAATCATTTGCCTCATTCTTCAGACTTCAAATACTGGAAACTTCTAAAAATACACTATTGATTTATTTAATATACTCCATGTTAAAGTTATAATTGTAATTTATCAACCTTTTATTATCCATCTTGGTACCATCTGTGCATTATCTACCTTCTAAACTAGGGTTTCTGGCAAATCATATAGTAAATAAATCTTTTCAAAAGTTTGCAGCAGCAATAAAATAGGCGAAATTTTCATCTAGCTGTTGGTGAGATTTCTCTGTGCATTCACAAGAAGCAATATAAAATTAATATTCACAGAGAGTGAACAACAAAGCAAATCAATCTGTGAAGATCTTACAATTCTAGAACACAATGGTACCTTTGGTTATTTTTGTAATATATGGACCTAAATATTTCTGGCTCAGTCAATTTTCAGTTCATTCTTTATTTATTCGTACCTTCAAAAATATTTTTGGGTGCCTACTTTGCACCAAGCATTGCTAGGTTTTAGAAACTCTGTGGAGTATTTTTTTAAAAAATGTTTATTCTTTTGACTTACAACTTAACCAGGAAATAGACAATAAACCAAGAGAGAAGCCAATCTATAGCTGCCAGGTACTAGGATCTTTAGAGAGCTTGATGTGATCGAGATAACTTTCATTTGGCTGCTCATTGGAAGCATCTCTGAAAAGGCAGCATTTGAATCCCCTCCTGAAAGGTAGTATCAGTATGAATTTTTGATACACACAAGGGTGGCTTTTGTCCATAGAAAAAAATAGTTAGAGTGTTATTTTGGGTTTAAAATTTGATATTTGACTTACTAAAGGTAACAAATTAAAAAAATAATTTTTCCTAAAAATTCAAATCTAGACTTCAAATTGGCTTATACATCTTATTCTATATACTATCTAGTAAATATAAATATTGGTTCCATTTACAAACTTAGAATCTTTCAACAATTTTACATAGAACTTAAAGATTTAATATATTCTCTATCCTTTGAAAATATATTCTTTATCCTTTTTAAATATTTTAGTTGCTTGAATTTAATGTACCTAAACTGTGTGTAAACCTAAGATTTCAGTTTGTCACATGTCTAAATCTATTTTTCAATTATATATTTTAAATTGGAATTACATGTCTGACTTGTTATTCAAGCTGGCCAGAGTTGTCCTACCGTTTCAGAGTATTAAAGTTCCACATTCACAGATGCTTTTCCTTATACAAGAAATACTAGTTCTGTGGTTTTGATTCTCTTAAAAATGCCTGCACTTAGTTTTAAAATTCTGCTGTAGTTGTTGTTGTTGTTAGGTGCCGTCGAGTCGGTATCCGACCCATAGCGACCCTCTGTACAACAGGGGAAACACTATTGTCAGTGCTTCTCTGCTGTGCATAGGGTTTTCAATGGCAGATTGATTTTTGGGAGGGGGTTGCCAGGTCCTTCTCCCAAGCCTGCAGCACCTGGTGTTCCCAGGCGGTCTCCCATCCAGGTACTAACCAGGCCCGACCCTGCTTAGCTTCAGAGATCTTCCGGGATCGGATTCCACAGGGCTATGGCTGCAGGCCTGCTGTAGTTAGAGGCCTGTAGTTAGAGAACAGTTATAGCCCTCAATACAGTTTTGGAGGTTACAGTCTCATGTAATGTTTGAGGCACCTCAACTTGTTCATGCTTCTTAATGACTAAAGGATTTCAGCAAGATGACTTCACCCTTACCTGTGATCCTCACTGCCCAGCACCACTATTTTTTTTAATTTATTTAATTTACTTTTTTACTTTTTTGCTTTTATGATTACTTAAAGAAGCCCATAGTCATGTTGATCCTCGCTTCACCTTGCCTTTATTTTCCTGCCTATGGGGGAAGTAGGGACTGCCCAGGTTATCATTTACTTATTTAGATTCTACATCTCTTTTGCTTTTAAGAAACCTACATCCCTTTTCTTTTTATTTTTTGAGCCCACACACTTATAGATACTGAAATGCTACCGATTTGAATTGCATATATCTCTAGTTTTGGCCATTAGATGTTAACTTTTCAAAGTCATTCCATAAGAAAGAGCCTATAGCAAAGCAAGAGGATCTCTCCAGGGAAGGAAATGGCTTTTTCTTAACCTATAATTGGAGTCGTGCTTCCGGGGTCACATGTAACCCCTCAACATAGTATCCAGTCATGTAAGTGCTACAGTGCCCCATGTCTGGCACCCACTTGGGAGTGATATTTTGAAACTGCAGTACCAGTTAAGGGTTTTAATTTATTTGTCATTTACAATTACCCCTTCTTCATTTTTCTGTTTTTAATTCTAATTCTGAGTTTTGATTCATCATTGGTCAACAAATCACTTTATGTTAGACAGATTTTTTTTCTCACTACTAGGGGAATTGAACCCAGGGCCTCAAACATGCTAGGCAAATGCTCTACCACTGAGCCGTACTCGCAGCCCCCTTTTCATTTTTGATTTTGAGACACGGTCTCACTAAATTGCACAGACTGCCTCTGGCCTTGAACTCACAATCCTAGTGCCTCTGCCTTCTGAGTGGCTGGGATTACAGGCATGTGCCACAGTGGCTGGTCCCAGATTTTTTTTTAATCTCTTATCTTCCTTCTTCAAATCTCTAATGACTACCTGTTATGAACAAAGCAGTAGAGTCCCCAGAACTAGGAACCTGGCATGGCTCCTTCCTTAAAGAATTGCAACTGTAGTAACAGAGAAAAGATATAACAGCCAGTTTTAAAGCAAGACAGAATGAGGTATGTGCTCCGAGGGAGACAGAAACAAATGCTGTAAGAAGCCAAAGGGTTGTTGCCTTGGAGAAAGGGGACATATCTCAAGTGACCGGAGGGAATTGAGATTTTGAGAGGCAAAGCAAAGGGCATATCATTTAAAGAAGCAGACTTTCCAATACGTTCTGGGAGGTATTTATTGTTGGGACTAGCTATTAATGTGTTTTGAAGGAGGAAAAAGAGTGAGAGGGGCATAGGAGGAAATCAAGGTCAGGGCCACATTATGAAAGACCCTGGCTGCTGTGCTGTAGGGTGATGGTCCAGAATGCACAGCCATCAACATTCCTAGAGATGGTCCTACTCAAGACAATCAGGGTAAACTGGAATTTATTCCCCAACCTGGGCTTTGATTTTACTCACTCTGTCAACATAAAATTTTCATCAAAGAAAACTTTTTAGGTATAAAATAAAGTGTGCTGTCTTGGTACTTAAGCAACTCTCTCCTTGGTAAAATTTAGCCTTCCAAAGAGAGAACACTGATTTATTCAGGCATCTAAAATTTCATTAGGAGATTGCAGCCTAAACCAATGGATATTTTTACCAAGTGCCCATAGTCCCAACTACTCAAGACGCTGAGGCAGGAGGATTGCATGACCCCATGAATCAAGGCCAGCCTGGGCAACATACAGAGATCTGGTTTTCTTAATGACTTGTAAGGAACTTATTTATCCCCACTATCCATTCCTGTCCCCTCCCTCTCCTACATGTTTGTACTCAGAACTACAGATCTAAAAAAGCCCCAGATGGGTCCTTGCTTTGGAAATCCCCATGCAAAGGGAGGAGTAAGCACAGAGCTAATGATATCAGTTGGAAGTCGAGATAATACTCTAGAGCTATAGGGATCAATCACCTGAAATTTCCAGTGCAGCAAAAAATTTTATAGCTCCTTCATAGTAAGTCGTACTTACAATTTGTTTTGAGAAGGGGAGTCTCACAGGGAAACTGAACAGCAAAAAAGAAAAAGAGAATCTACATAGGCAGATTAAGCAGCTTGGTCAAAGCTTCAAAATAGGTTCAAACAGGTGAATCATGGATAAAGTTCAAAGCATCATTATGCTTGCATTCTAACCACTAAACCATGTCCCTTCCAGGGACCCTCACCAAAAAGGTTAAGGATGAAAGGGTTACAAAAAGCTCAAAGAAATATTAACATTTTTCTAAGAGCATCTTTGAATTGCATTAACTTGATGATTTATTAGTAATTTGTTGTCATGCTACATTTGTGCTGTGTGATAACAACATTGTTACTGCTATTACAGTACAAATGAATCATGGGGGAATTTGTGTTCTCACTGCACACCATCTAACAGTCACCCTGATACCATATCACATGCAGAGAAGAGAAGAGTCTGTGGAAAAGGAATAGTATAAAGGGTTCTTCTTGTGAGATTCCAGGAACTCTACCTGTTATCTGAGCTCTAATTTTTGTTGTTGTCATTACCTTTGTTATGTGTCTCCCAGCTGAAGAAGAATTTGTATAAGTGTGTATCTCTGCTTATCAATGTTTCCTTTTTGTTTTTGTCAGATAACACCTATCTGGTATAATAAGTTCACCCAAAGCATCACAAACAAGAGGGGAAAAAAATCATCTTAACTTTCAAGGCCTTACACAGTCACTTAAATATCTGTCCTCAGGAAAATCCAGATCCTACAGAATAGTCAAGAGGCTAATTGATGATAGGAAACTTAATTTTTTTCTGACTGTTCAAAGATGCTCAGTGATTTTAAAAAATGGTAGAATATCTAACTATAAAATTAAAAATATTTCATTATGTTTAGGGTTTTAAAAATAATTAATATGGTATCTAAATATCATCTATTTTTCTGTGACTGGATTTCCCCATTTACAGGAGGAGGTAAAGTCTAGATTCACATGTTGAGATTTATTTAACTGTCTTAAATTTTCCTTAGAACTGAAAAGCTTCTTGTAGGGGACATTTAAAAATAATTCTCAAAAATCCAGGTTACTTTATGCTCATAACTCAATAGATATCAAAGTATGGGAGATAGTTCATACCCTTCTTTAGTAGAAACAGATTTACAGTCACCAAGCTTTTAAAAGCAAGTAAAAGTTTATTCATACTTAGCCGGACGTGGTGGCGCACACCTGTAATCTCAACGGCTCAGGAGGTGGAGGCAGGAGTATCACAAGTTCGAGACCAGAGGCAGTCTGTGTAACTTAGAGAGACCCTGTCTCAAACAGTAAAAAAAGTAAATAAATAAAATAAAGGGCTGGAGGAGTGGCTCAGTGGTCCAGCACTTGCAAGGCATACAAGTGTGAGGCCCTGGGTTCAACCCCCAGTACCACAAAAAGAAAAAACAAAAGTCTGTTCATACTTCAAGTAATTGTGCACATAAGCTTGATTATGTCCAGTTTATTCCCAGAAATCACTGCAAAGAAACTCATAATTAACCATTTATTTAAGATTGCTAGGGAAAAGTAATTGTTCTACTGAGACTTGTTGCTGAGTGCAGTGTTGCTGAGTCCAGCTCATAGCGATTCTCTTCAGTTTTCAATGGCTGGGTTTTTTTGAGATTGCTTCAAGAGTGGATTGCCAAGTCCCTCTCCCCCACTTTTTTTTTTTTTTTTTTTTTTTTTTTGCAGTGCTGGGGATCGAACATGGATCCTCAGAGAGTGCAGAGCAGCACTCTACCAACTGAGCTAAACCCCAAACCACTAAGACTTAGCTGCTGGAATTTAAATAATACTAAATTAGTATTGCAGTGAGAATTTTGCCTAAGGGGTGAGAGATGGAGGCCAAGCATTGGGTGGGACAGGTGGCACCTCCCAATTTCTCTTTTGTCTGAAGCTTTCCAGCTGGAACTTATTTTACCTACTTTGCCCTGAACTTTAATTATTTGTTCCCTGTTACAATCCCCTGGTGTTGAAACCAAGTGTTAGCTCGGGAGTACATTTTTCCATCCTTTTTGGTATATTGTGGGAAATACTTCCCTCTCCCCTTTCTAGTTTTTATAGAAGAAACATCCCCAGAGCCATACCAATGAATCTAATATTTACATGGTATTCTTAATTTCGGCAAGGCCTCTATACTTAGTAACTTCCTTTCTAATTTTTACATGTGGGGCCTTGACCTTAACCTGCCAGTGATTTAAGTCTTGAGACACTGTAGCTGCGAGAGGTGAAATGTGTGGGCAAATTAGGCAGCCCCTGTGGTTGTTCTCAGAATGTGAGCTCCTTAAACCAAGGGCATGAGCCAGTGACTAAAATATGTGACTTTTGGCCTGAGCGTGTAGGTTTGTGATAGACCACTTGCCTAGCAGGCACAATGCCTTGGGTTCAGTCTCCAGTCCCCACACCCACCCCCATACACGGACTTTGGAATCTCAGTAGATAGAATGGAGTGATGTGTTCTATCCTAACTGGTGATTTTGTTCTTAATATGAAAATTAAGTGGTGTGGTACTTTAAAAAATAGAGGCAGATAGGCAGTTGCAAATGGGTGCTCTGGTATTCTTCCCTAAGAAGAGGCCTGCTTTTGTTTTTAGAATTTTTCTGCAGGTCTGGTAACCATTTTCGGAGAAATCCATATGGCTTTGGTTAATTTCCACCCCATTCCCACCACTTCTCCCCACCCTTCACCCATATATACAAAATGGATTTTATTGACTCATTAAATTCTGGGAGACATTTCCAGTACTACTCTGTATTTAAATGGGCTTTATTTTTTCAGCATTTATTGTGGAAGGAACATTAATGCTTAATTCTGCCTTCACCTGCCTAATTTGCCTATATTTGTGTCGTATGTTAACCTGCATGAAAAACCTACTGTGGCGGGGGGAGGAGGGAAACTGTGCCCCTGCAAACAAGTAATAACCTATCTTTTCTTTTGACTTGCTCAAATTGAGAAATATTGCCTGTGGCAAACATAATGGAAAACTGCATTTTTAATGCTCATACACACTCATTTCTTTAAAAAGAAGAAAAGCGGCTGACTTCTTAAAAATAAAACTTCCCAAAGTATCCAGTTTGACATGGGACATAGAAAAGCAGAAAGATTTTGGCCTTTGGAATTAAGCTTTGAGGCTGAATACAGTAAGGCGAAATGTTAAAGTTGACTGAAGAGTACAGTATTGGGCCTGAAAATGTGAAAAATATATCAAAGTCTTACCCCACTCCTGCAAACTTTTGTTTCTTCACGAAGAAGAATGTTGGTACTTTGGTTATTGGGAAACTTCTGACTTGCTTGAAATTTTATAACATTTATATTTAACTTGATGACCTGCAAAAAAAGGTAATTGATAGTTTCTTGATAGTAAGAGAAGTTTTAATTTATTTTAAAACTCTTTCACTTCAGATGTTTTTAAAGCTCCCTTTCACATTCTATTTCTTTCTTTCTCTTTCTTTCTTTCTTTCTTTCTTTCTTTCTTTTTCTTTCTTTCTTTTTTACAGTACTGAGGGCTGAACCCAGGGCCTTGCTCTTGCATGCTTTGCAAGTGCTATAACAATGAGCTCCACCCTCAGCCCATTTTTTTTACTTTTTGAGACAGGGTCTCGCTAAATTATGCAGACTGCCTCTGGTCTTGAACTTGTGATCCTTCCAAAGTCTTGGGGATTACAGGCATGTGCCACCATGCCTGGCAGTACATTCTATTTCTTATGTTTGATGAAAGACATTCTCTCATTTAAGTTCACCTTTTGTATCAAAATTCATTTAGGTTTACCTAGGAGCTTGAAGTTGGTGATACCATGTTAACTGCAAGACACAGAACAGGTTGACTACATTTGCGAAAACAAAGTTGCATGAGAAGGAAAATGAAAACCAGTTTTGTTTTGTTTTGTTTTTAAGTGCCAGAGTGACAACAAATAGATGTGTCTTGGAGTATTTCTTCAACAGCAGTTTATAATTACCTCTCTTCAAGGCATATTTTAAGTGGACTTGTAAGGGTAGCTTGCACTTTAAACTAGTAAGGCCCAGTTGTTCTGCATGGAGCCCAGAGAGGAAGGAGCCGCTCATCGGGAGCAAGGGATGGCTCTCCAGGAGCAGGGAATGCTGCAAGGACTCAGTCTGTCAGTCTAAAGTCAGCTGTGGGGAGCCCAGATTGCACAGATTTGTTTGTGATCGGCATTGTAGCAGTTAACTCTTGTTTAACAAATTGCTCCAAATGTTTGTAACTAAAACAATAAAATTATTTCAGAATTCCTGTGGGTCAGGAATCCAGGTTCAACTTATCTGGGTCCTCTGAGTCTCTCCCAAGGCAGCAGTCATCTCTGGACTTGGCAGAGGATTCATTTTCTTGCATACTCTTACTCATTTGATTGTTAGCTGGATACAGTTCAATATGAGTTTTCTTAGGCATCATTTCCTTGCATGCTTTTGGCTGGAAGTCTCCCTCAATTTCTTACTGCATTGGCCTCTCCAGTGAGAAAGAATCTGCACAATGGCATGTTGCTTCATGCACAAATGACAGAATATTAACAAGATGGAGGTTAGCAACATAATCACAGAGGTGACACTCCATAACTTTCCCTGAGTTCTATTCATTAGAGGCAAGGTAATAAATCCTCAAGGAGAAAGGATTACAGACAGGAGATGGGAGACTGTGTACAAGGAGAGGGAAGGTCATTAGGAGCCATGTCAGAAGCTGCTACAAGTGTGATCCAAGTGTTCTCTTGCTATGTCTGAATGATACACCTGTAGTGAACTGTAGTGTGAATATTACATAGATTTGCAATGCTAAATACAGCTTTAAGAAGTTCTAAATTAGGGGCATTGAATATGGTCCTTCTTAGGTCCCACATTGGCTAAGTGCTGAGCCAAGCTCACCTGAGCCACAGGAGACCTAGGGAATGGATTTTCAGGAATGGTTGAAGTTAGAGCTTCTGTGTGAGGTCATGGTACTGCATGAAGATAAGGGGTCCTGGTGGTCTTATTAGCATAGTACTAGAACCACAGAGAACTAGAGGGTGCCCAGCTTGTATTTCATTATATGTTGCAGAGCTTTGGTTGGTGCTTTACAGCTCATTAGGGGGAAGATACCCTACGGATTGATTTATAAAGTTGCTATTAGAATAGTGGAATGGGAGGTTTTGCTTGTTTTAGGAGTCTCCTTATCCCAACTCCCAACTTCCTGACTCCAAATATACATTTTCAGCAGGAAAGTGAGTTAGGAATGTTAATTTGGATTCTGTGGCAACTGTGTAAGATATTTGTCATTTGAATTTGAAGAATTCCATTAGAAAACCTGTGTATCTTTATAGGAAACATTCGCGTATACGATTTCTTCACCTGTTGCAGGTTAATACCTCTTTTGGTTTGCCAAAGACCTGATTTGGGAATTTAAGGGTGAAATCTTTTAATTCCTTTGTTCTACTTGCTATTATTGGCTTCTGGAGGACTTGTTGAAGCCTCAGATAAAAGTCACTTTGATAAGCATGACAGCAACCCACTCACACTCCCCTGCAAACTAACACTCCCTGCTCAAAACTATGCTGCTCTCCCAGGAAACCTAGGTTATCACATACCTCAACTCCGGGTGCCCTAAACTGCAGTTCACATTTATGTCCCAGCTGGAATAAGCATAACACAAGGGCAGGAACAGTATCTCTTATACATCTTAGCATCCACAGCATCTAATAAAGAAGCTAATTTAGTAGGAATTTTTAAAGTATTTGAAATTATGGATGAAATTGTGTTGGTATATAATGCATTTTGATAATTATTTACCATCAGTTTTCAGTGTTGGCTTAATTTTCTAAGGAAAGCAGCATAAGACACATGTACATAGATGTTTATAATATATACAAAATTATATATGCATTTTATTTTAATGAACGTAAGGTTAATGTTGGTCATTATAAAGCAACATTTCTCTAGAGTCACAGGGATTAATATTTCCTACCTCCTGACAAAGGGCTGGGATTTAGCTCAGTTGGTAGAGCGCTGCACTGCAGTCTCTGAGGTCCCGAGTTCAATTCCCAGCGCTGCAAAAATGGGAGCAGGGCCTGGCAATCCACAGCCTAAGGCAATCCCAAAACAGTCAGCCATTGAAAACCCTCTGAGGGTCACTATGAGTCGGATACTGACTGGATGGCACCCACCACCACCAACAACAACCTTCTGACAAAAGGCAGGTATATTTAAAGTTTTTATTCTCTCACTTCCCTCCTTAGCAGTATCTTTTGCTCATGAGTGACCCTGAGAGGATTTTCTTTCTAAGTTTACTTGTGGGACTATCACCCACTTCAATTCCTCTGTTATTTTGTGTTTTACGTGCTCAATAGTCTACCTTTTGTTTACTTGTGAACTAGTAAAACAATTTTTATTACTTTTTATCTTCAAATAATACTAATGATTAACCATCTGTATTTTAAGTGGTGTAAAGGCATACTACATCTGTCAGCCAAGGGCTGTGGGATGAAGAAGCCTTGAACTTCACACTGAATATACTTGTATTGTCACTTTTTAAAATCTTTTATAAGAAATGGACTTTTCTTGGTATATGGAATTTAATTTTTTTTCTGATTTTATTTTTGTTTTTCAATATGATAAGGAAACTTAGTTATATTGAACTAGTTCACCTCTCAGGTTGGCTCTTAAGGCTAGGAGTTTACTCTATGGGCTCAGACCACAGCTTGTGGAGTCAACTCATTTTCAGTAGTTTGTATATGTACTGGGATATTATGTTGTATTTTGATACTCTTTGTTCATAAATTTTTCTAAGGCTTAGAGTGTAATAGACAGTATCATAAAGCATCAACCATGCTTCCATTGTTACATCTTTTCTGGCAATAGCAGATGAGTAAGTGATGGAGAAGATTGATGGGGATTTTATTTTGTATTTTTTATAAGTACATTTGGTGTTTTTAGTTTACAGAAGAATGTACGACATCTAGTAGTTAAGGCTCATGCCCCCGCCCCCCACCTTGTGAGCTGGTGAGAGAATTCTCTAACTTTCTTTTTTTTCTGAATGGCCTATCATTTTCTTCTGTTTAGTTGTTCCGATATGCCCTACAATAACTTTTAGGTCCCAGATTTATTTCTCCTTAATAGAAATCTGAGAGACCTGCATTAAATCCATGAAGCTCCTCACAAAAACAATTAAACACTTGTCCTGCTTTGATCCTGCTTATCTTCTAGTATCATGTGTAAAATTAGTAATTTGCATGTGGCAAATCAAGTTCACAAGGCTGGAAGTGAGTTCCTCTCAGTTCTGAAATCTACAGAACAGCCTTGCAAATATCCATGTGTTACTTTTTCATACCACCTCTCGTGAATAAGACACACACTCTTTCAAGAACCAGTGGCTTTTCTAATGAATTGGAGCCACCTATGTGTTCTGTATTTGTGACATGCACATTTGCAGTTGGGGTCCACAGGAAGGACACCATTTCCTGGATCAAACCACAGAGTGCAAATATTGTGCCCTAAATAACACACTAGTTACTGTAAATGTCAGTAGAGGGAGTTTTTCAGACTTTGATTTAATGAAAGCCTACAGCCAAGCCAGCTGTTAGCACTTCTTAACTGCTTGTCAGAGGGACCAGGGGAGATGTGGAGAGTCGAAAACATCTTTTCTCTATACTTTTTTCTTAAAATTAAGAGTTTCAACAGGTATTGAGCAGTGACACTGGGGGTCCATTAGTGCTTGACATCTTTTAGGTGGTGAATTTATATGTTGTCCTCCAGGATAGTTAACATGGATCTGTAGTTACATAAGGAGGTTCATATAAAATTAGTTTGGAGTTCATGTCTTGAATCTTCTCACCTGAAAAGTAAGCAGTTTGTTTTTCTGGCATCTCCATGAGAATAATATAAAAATCAAAGAGAAAAGTCACCTCAAATGCTGGTCTTCTGTCACTTTGGGTATTACCAAACTAATTTTAAGCCATGTGTGTTTTGATTGATGTCATCTGCTTTTTCTGAACAAAGAAACCACTTGAAGCAAGCACATAAGGAGGAAAGTATGAGGGGCTCATTTCTGTAATTTTTGTCATTTCTAGAATGCATTAGTACACACATGTGGTTGTAAGGGTCTTACCCACTTGGAAATCCCTTTGACATTATGCTGTGAGCACTAAGGGGAGATAATCTTTCAAACGTAGGGAAAAGTTTACAATCTTATTATCTTGAAGAGGAGAAGAGAGTTTCTTTCTCAAAGATTTATAACTTGAAACATGTTGTCATGTTTTAGTAAGCCCACTTTATTAATTCCATCCTTCTCTGTGGTAAATTAAAAAAAAATAAATGTACCATCAGAACATAGTACTTTCTCAATAGCATATTGTGCTTATAATAGCATGATGGAAGTTGCTGAGCTTGGTTTAGTCATATAGAAAGTGGAGCCAAGTTCTGAGTAAAACCTCTAATTGAATTACCTGCAGAGCACTGACAGACAAGCTTTCAGGATGGACAAAGCTCTGCTTTCCCCAGCAGAAATAGGTCATGTTCAAGTCTGCCTTGTAACTATCTGTTATTGTTTTTTTGCAAGCACTTTCACCATGGGCCTCTGGTGGCCCCCTTTCCCTGCAGTCTAAGAGGAGCTGCTCATGAAGCAGGAGAGCTCAGGCCTTCTCCTCACCTTCTCCTCTTATTTTAGAGAAAATGGATAACAGGTCAGGTTAAATGGAAGTGGCTTTGAAATGAAAGTCCCAAGTATTTTTTCACAGATTACCCACATTCTTCCATGATTTTTTCCTTCATTGTATTGAAAAGAGAAGATAGGGATATTAAAGTAGCCCTTTTGATAGCAGTTAGATCAATTGGAAAAGTATTATCTGATAAGATTTAGAGTCTGTTACTATTTTTCATGGAATAGTGTATCGTAGACCATTTTCATGTGAAAAAAAAATAATGAGTTGTTCTTTCCTTTCTCTCTTGCCCTCTGTGTCTCATCTACAGCTTCTGCAATCCCAGATAATGGAAGAAGGTCCTGCCTAAAGCTCAAAGTCTTTGTGAGACCAACAAGTAAGTTCACTAGAATGAGCTTCAGAAGGTCCCTTTACTGCGCATGCTCTATCGTGTGGTCCGGTTCACAGTGGTAAAACTTTTTTTTTAACTGTTAAATCTTGTGTGGTATCTGTTTCGTATATCAACATCCATGTTTTAGTTTTCATCATATTTTTCTCATCATTCTTCATGATGCTTTTATTTTGTTTAAGTACACAGCAGTTGCTAACTTGTTGTTTCTTAGATTGTTGTACGTGCACAGCAAATGGGAACAATTCTGGCATTTGGATACATGCCATTGATTGTAAAACAATCTCTACATAAATAAAAGGAAAAAATAGAGAGAAAGAAAAAAAGAAAGAAATGGGAGTTTAAGGGTGTCTTCACTAACATATTTGGCTGTTATCTCTATTTTTGTTATAGATAGCTGTATGAAAACTATAGGTGTTCATGATCGTGTTTTCGATGTTAACGACAAAGTAGAAAATTCATTAGAACCAGCAGGTTAGTATGCTTAGAGAATCTCTTTAACAAATGCATCTATCTCTCTGGTGCTTCCGTACTTTTTTTCCTTTCTTCCTCTTTGCATGGTTGCATGTTATAGTTGTCCTGCTTTTGCCCATTGCTAGCAATGCTAATATTACTTATATTCTTCTACCTCATTCCTCCAGTATCTTCGTATAATGCATGTTGGACATGGGTTTCATTTAATTCAGTATTCTAACATAGAAGTCCCATCAGAATGCTAAAATCTCACTGCTTTTTACCGTATCTTCAGGAAGCACTGTGGATATTAAAGGATCAGTTTTCGTATAAGACAGAAGACATTTCTATTGAATATATTTATAACTCTTTTTTATTATATTCAAATCTGTAGATAAAGTCATAGGTCTATTGCACAAAATACCAACAAATTCAACATATTTAGTTTTCTCTGGAAATTCACCTACATACTAGAACTGACCTAAAAACCCTTCATTTTATTTCAATATTATTTGTGCTGTTATTGTCACTAGCAATTGGTCTGGAAAAGTATAATCATGTTACCACTGCAAATTCACACACATGCTGCTCCCACAAATGTACCCAGTACCCCATAGAGCCAAATGTGATCCTTGAATACTGAGGCAAAATAAGTTTTAGGGATAAATAGATTTTTTTTTCTACTTTCAACATTCACACACCTAACCTTTCCCATCACTGTGAAGGAAAATAAAGCCCCGAAGATACTTATTTAAATATTTATGCTATAGCATATTTTGGATAATGTGAACCTCTGGAAACTGTCCATTTGCTTAGATTGTTGTACGTGCACAGCAAATGGGAACAATTTCTGGCATAAATTCAATCTGGCCACTGAATGTAACTGGACTGATTGGGATGGGAGGAAGCCTTCTAGCCACTCTTCATTGAAGAGCATGCCTGGAAGCCTCGGTGTCCTCCTTTCTGTGTTGTGTCTTTTTCCTCCACCCACCTGGTGGAGGTATTTGTGGCCTTTCTAACCAACCTCCCATGACCATCTCAAAGCTTAAGGGAAATAAAATCACTTCCTCTTGACAGAGAGATTTGAGCACCCTTACATAAATGGACGTTCCTTCTCCTCTGCCACTGCAGCCTCCTCCTCCTTCTTTTCCTTTTATTTATTTATTTATTTATTTTTTTTTTTTGGTATTTTTATCGTAGAACTTCTCCTCCTAATGGCCCTAGAAATTAACAGTTTTGAGGTCCACTTCATCCTCTGAATATTGTTATGAGGATAACACAGTCAGTGCGCCATGGGGGAACTTACCCTGCGCAAATGCAACGCCTCAGGACATATAATTGCTTTCACATTGTAGCTGACAGGAAGAGTTAGGGTTTTTCCCAAGCATTTACATTTTTCTAAGGCACACATCTCACCCAGAACACAAATGAGAGGTGTGTACAACGAGGTTTCAGAAGTCTTAGTGGCTCCCCAGGGATCAGTTAGCCGCTTTAGAAAGTTGCAAGAAGTGAGTGCTGATGCAGAGACATTTTAATTGTGTCCTGAAAACCTGGAAGCATGACTGTGATTCTCCAAGGTATGGGATACTTCACAGGCTTGAGGACATGGCCATTGCAGGAGCTGCAAATTAAACAGGATCTCTTTTAAAGACCACAGAGGATACCCTCTTCCTCCTATGCCTGGGAGAGACTTGCCTAGGCCACCCAGCTAGTTAGACAGATCCAGGTTCAAGATTCAGATCTCAGGGCTCCACATTCCAATGTTAGTATAAAACAGCATTGTCTTACCATTCCTAGAGGTTTAGATGTTCAAAAAGAGGACTTAACTTTCTTTGCTTTTTAATAAGTCATGAATGTTATGACTAGCAGAGGTATATTATAAACAAAAGTTGCTCAGGATTATGAGCAACTCATATATTATATCTAGCAAATTATATGAGCAACTCATATCTATTATATTATATAGATAGATATAGATATAGATATAGATATAGATATATTGTTCAAAATGAGGACCTTTTCCAATGATCTTTTTTCCAGGTAATGTCCATTGCCTATCTAGAGGGCAGGAGCTTTTAGAAACATAAGAAATGGCATGTTTTTCTCTGGTAATGAAGAAGAATACTGAGGACTATTCTGCTATTAGGAAAATTGCCTAATGATCAAGTGCAAGATATTGCCAGACGCAGTGGCACATGCCTGTTATCCCAGCGACACAGGAGGCAGAGGCAGGAGGATTGCAAGTTTGAGGCTGAGGCAGCCTGTGTAACTTAGCAAGACCCTGACTTATAAAAAATAAAAAATGATTGGAGGTGTAGCCAATGGCAGGGCCCTTGCAAAGGATGTATGAAGCCATAGGTTTAACCCCCAAGTACAGGGAAAAAAAAAAAGCAACATATTAAGATGCTTTCATACATAAGAATATCTTAATGTCTTTTAGAAAACTAGCTCTTTTACACAGAGAATTTAAAATTCACAATGGCCCAAGATCTGTGGACATACAACTGATGGAAGTTTGCAAAAGTTTAAAAATAGCAGGTAGTTCAGTCAGTGTGTGCACAGGTGAGTATATTTGTATGTGCACATGCTGGGGAGTAGAATGCATGTGTTTGTGCAGAAAAATCCCCTTGAATCAGTCATGGCTATATTTAAGGTCTTGCTGATGAACGTCTTCATTAAAATAAATTGAAATAAAGTTGAGCTACAATCTCTGGCAATCTGAACACAATAACAAATTTGAGTGCCTCACTTTATTCCTTGGGGAATTCAGCCAGATTTAAGTTCTTCACTCTTGTGTTGACTGGTTGAGTTAATGAATATTCTCCTTTCGCCAGCTCTGGAACTAGATGCAGACTTTAGGAATCCAGCAAGGCTGAAAGGATCCCTCTGCATGTTCTCAGCCATGTATACTAATTCACCTGTCTTTGGAATGTATTTGCCCTTTTTGTTTGCTTGCACACTCTGCCTGCCAGTTTCCTATCATCAGGGATGCAGGATGATCTCAGGGCAGACATATGCCACATTACATGCTCCAAAATATTGCTAGTGTTTTCTCAGTTAACCAATGAATCCACCGTATGGTGGAATCCTGTAGGGAGGAAACAAGACTTGATTTGGCTTCTGAAAGGGAACAGTTTCCTCTTCTAAGCCATGCTCACTATTACATGTGTTAAATATCCTCTCATACTTAGGTGTAATTTTCATTGGGATAGGTTTTGCCTGTGAATTCCTCCTTAGAATTCTGAAATTGCTCAGATTCACCTAAACAATCACCAGTTTCCCATTTCCCTCATAGCGGCTGTAGACTCTCACATCATTGAGGCCCCGTTTTAATCAAAGGACGCTTCGTAGAATCCTGACTAGAGAACATCATGTAGAAACAAGAAAATTGTGATGCCCCAATGGAATGAGTTGTCCCCTTTGGGGACAAGATGGTGTATAGTCATTGGTCACTTACAAAAGAGCTGATCCCAGAGCTTGACTATGATGAGAGGATTGAAGGGCACATTTGGCCTCATGCTTCATTTGGATGAAAAACAGAAGCCTTCCTTTCAGTTACGCTGCAAGTTTCTTTCACTGTCTTGTGCTAAGCAGGCCTGGAGTAATGGGCAGCCCTTGCTGAGGACCTGGGAGGGCTGAGTCAGTGAAATGATCCCCTTCCTGCTCACACTGATACATAAGTACTGGGTGACTTTTAGCAGTACACTTCCAAACTACACAAGGAGAAAGACTGGGTGGTATGTTATTAAGAAAAAGGTTGAGAAGATCTCAATAGGTGATATAATTTCAGGTGCTATAAGTGATGTTTCAGAATGAACTCTGAAATCCTCAGAGTTTACAGTTCTTTCATAATTAAGCCTGAAGTGCCCCATTGTTTTGATTGACACCATATTGGTGCTCTTAAGAATATGATTGGTATTTTAATTTCAGAGCTATTAAGGGCCTTCATTTCTGCCTCCTATTAACTACAGATTTAATTACTACGTTAGCAAGGCTGAAAAAGAGCAGAGAAAAGATGAGGGTCTGCTAGTGCGTGGCCACATTGTGCGGGACTTATTTACTTATTTATGAATCATTTCCTTTCCCATTCTTACTCCCTAACCTTTTCTGGTCTCCTAACCTAAAACCACTCCATCCAAAATTTACTGAAGTCTGGGAAAGGGGGGCAAATTAGACAAAAAGACAACTTCTCCTTGAGGACCTGCTAAAACGATGAGAGTCCTCCATGGCAGAAGAGTCAGTGCTGACAAGACATACTTCTTGCTTCACATGGCGAATGAATGTGATAGACAGCAGCATCCCAAAGGAACATATCTGAAGCAGGGGCCAGCCAACCTGTCATCTTGAAAAGAGGTCACTTTAGAACACATGGTAGGGAGTAAGACTCTACCCACTAAGCAAAAGTATCCTTATTGTGGCATGTATAGTAGCAAAATATAAATGAATTTACAATAACGGATAATTAATCCATTAAAAGGCTCCAGCTGGGTCTTTGAGGGATATTTAGGGATTATGTTTTGAGGCCAACATAATTAAGAATAGCCATTGGAATCTCACTTGTTGCTATTTTTTCTGATTGACCATTGAGTGAATCCCATATGGCAATTGCTGGGCTCCCATAGGAAATTCTCCTGATAATGAAATGAAATCAGAAAAGAGGCCCACTGTTGTCCCCAGGAACATGTGGTTCAGAGGTCCTTTAATTTAAAAACACCAGTTAGGCCAGGTGAAAGGAAGGAGATGGGTCACGTTAGAGAATAGCACAGCTCATGGGCAATGCTCCAATCTATCTTTGGACACTAATTACTGCAAAGTTCCCATATAGAAGTTAAGCCTGTTAATTGTGCAGATCAGGGAGGCTATCCAAAGTCAGAGGCAGCCTCGTAGAACACTGTATAGCTAAATTAGAGAAGCTTAACTCACTTAATCCATTTTATTTAGAAGAAAATTTGCATCCGCACTGATAATTTATGTGCCAAACTTCAGCCTGATAAAAATAAGAATAATCAAGTTCAAGTTGTTTAATCCTAGAGTACAGGGTCTGTATGAAAACACACCATAATTGATTACTAATTGTAAGCAAACCATCAAGTACATGTTTTTTGAAGTTTACTGGGTGTTATATATAGTTTACTTAAAATACCTTTGTTTTGGCATTTATTTTTTCATATTCAGTAATTCACCTAGGCAGCTAACAACCAAGCCCTCAACAGTTTGAAATGGGTAAAAAGAGGCAAGTGAGCAGCCCATTCTGGTTAACCACTAATATGCCAACATTACTGCCTCTCTCCCCATCCCCTCCAACATGTTACTGTCTTCCCCATGGCGCCTTAGATTTCAAAAGTACCATTTGGCATCGCAGGTTATTGCAAACTGTGTCCAATGGCTCACAAGCCAAAGTCACTCACATGGCAAAGGTGATAGTGTACACACTATCCCCTCAGTTTTAAAGGAAAGTATAAATATCGCAGAGAAAGTCCAATTCTCACTGCCTCTCCTTTGTTTGCTGTAAATAATGAGTGATTATGCAGACATGAAAGTCAATGGTGGCACAAGGTTCATTACCATACTTTGCAGAGGGTGGCGAGGTCTGTTAACAGCAGGCTGCTGCAAGCGAGTTATTAAGGATATGAAATCTCACTGGAATGTGTGCTTTCTATTTGAACAGATGACACCGTACATGAGTCAGCCGAGCCATCCCGCGGCGAGAACGCAGCACAAACACCAAGGATACCCAGCCGCCTTTTGGCAATCCTACTGTTCCTCCTGGCAATGCTTTTGACATTATAGCACAGTCTCCTCCGGTTACCTGTCATAGAAAACATCAGGGTCTTGGAACACCAGAGATCCACCTAACTGCTCATCCTAAGAAGGGACTTGTTATTGGTTTTTGGCAGATGTCAGATTTTTGTTTTCTTTCCTTCAGCCTGAATTCTAAGCAACAACTTGAGGTTGGGGGGTGCTAAACTAGTTGCTGCCTCCTTTACCTCACCCCACCCCCAGCCCTTGCCCTTGACTTCTCTCACCCCTTCCAAATTAAATGGACTCCAGATGAAAATGCCAAATTGTCATAGTGACACCAGTGGTTCTTCAGCTCCTGTGCATCTCCTCTAAGAGCTCACCTCCGTTAGCATGCTGTGTCGGCAGTATATGGACAAGGAAGATAGTGGCAGATGCAGCCAGTGATGGCCAGGCCCGGGAGGGGTTCACTCTCCCATACAATATTTATGCCTTCTCATTCAGGACTGTAAGATGATCGTGCAGGGCATCATGTCACCATGTCAGATCCAGAGGGGAGGTATTAAGAATAGATATAATATTACACTATTTCCTCTAGGAGTATATAAATGAACAGGCTTCTAAAAGGTTGAGACACTGGGATTTTTTAATATGACTGTCTTAAAGCATTCTTGACAGCAAAACTTGTACTCTATAAAAGAAGCCTTTTTTTTTTCCAGGAGGCAGGTTGGGTGCAGGAATGCGAACACAGAGCAAGTGTGAAAATAGAGAAAACTATGTTTGGTGGGGGTGTGTATGCATGAGTGCCTCTAATTTTTTTAGTGACTGAAAAGTGCACACCAGATTTTTTTCCTTTGAATACAGATCACCATGGTGCTACAACTTTTGTTTTTTTTAGGTACTCAGAGAGGCATTTTTATGAATAAAGTGACCTTCCCCAAGGCTGATGAGCCAGGGTTGATGAGTACAGAGTGGAATAGCTTTGGCTGCTCCTCTGGGGGACAATATATACCAAGAAAAAGATGTCAGTGGCCAGAGGAGATGTGATTTGGCTTTGCTGGAGCTCCAGTGTGCTGTGGCCTTTCCCCCAACTCCCACCCCAAAGCCCATGTTTTGCTCCACAGTCCATGACTGCAGGGGACTAGGAAACAAACCTCTGTCACCAGGAGAGTCAGTCAGGACTACTTGGGAGGGCTAAAGGGAAATTTGGAATAAAAATTCCAAAGTTTGGAATAAAAAAATTCTAGCATTGATTTTATATTCTTTCCCTTTCTGACACAGCCTAAAGCTTAGGGGGAACACGTGTTTATCTGTGGGAGATAAACAAGATGGAGTCCCAAAGACTTTAACAAAATATTTTTTTAAAAATCCACTAGAATAGAAAATACATTATTTAGATATACTTTATGCTGAGAGTGAGTATATATGCTTGTCCTATTTAAACTTGTGAGAAAAAGTGGTATCCCTTGATACATTTAGAAATATGGGGGGCTATCTTGTTTCATTGTAGGGGTGGGTCAGAAGGAGAACAAACACAGGATGACCCTGTTTAAGGAATCTTAGCTTGGCCAACAGGGGAAGTTCCCAGGCAATTACCAGGAAATGCAAGCCTTGGGGTTCTTACTGGGGGGCTGTCATGAACTTTAAACTCCGAAGCCTCCACAGGGAAAAGTGTCAGACCAATGGAAAAGCAATCTAGCCTTTTTTGCTATTGCACGATGTCAATAGAAACCATGCCTTTCAAAGTAAATGAGTCAGCAAATGCAATGATCATGTAAAATGTGAAAAAATGAAAGCATTCCAGCAAAACATGGATTTTTTTTATATATTCGTTTTTTAATCTGTATATGTAAAAAAAAAAAGAGGGGGGTCATATTATGGACAGATTTCTTGAATGGGAATTTCCTTAAATTTGTGAGTAGCTTTGAATTAGAAAAATATGTGAATGAAAGGCAACTGTAAACGTGCTGCACCCTAGAGAATTGTACACATACTGAAGTGGTATCTGGGTTTACCTGCTTCATCTGGAGTGGATGTGACTGCTGAGTCTGTCCTCATGTGGAACCATGTGAGAGGGTTTGCCAGCCTCGCAGACACAATCAACCCTCTCCCCCAACGTCAAGAACTTCTCTGCAGTGGCGGTCTCATCACAGAAGGCACCCACCATTTCACTGAAACAAAAGTTCACAGCATTTGATTTCTTTTTCCTTTATTTATAAGCTCAGTACTCAGTAATATTCAGAAATACGATTCTTTTTATTACTAGTTAGAAGCTTGTTCGTCCAGGGGTATAGAGATAGGTGAAAAAGGATATCTTCTAAAATGGATCAATAGTCAGAACCAAAATAATACTGCATGTTCTATAATCAAGGAAATCAAATGATCCTGTAATGATTCCAGTTAGTCATAACTACATTAGCAGTGCTAATTTCATTTTAGAAATGGTGACTTCTGTGGCTTTTCTAGCATTTGTCTCTAACAAATGATGAAATAATTACTCATGGCCCTCTCTGCCATTGTCTTTCATTTTTCACAGTGAAATTAGCCCCTTTTACTTCACTATCATGCCACCATAAATTAAGTTTTTAAAAAATAGCAAGACTATCCATACCAGTAGACAATATACCTCTCTACCTTAAGTAACATAATCATAGTAATGCACTTGCCATGGAGTTTTCAGGAAGATGGTTGGTATCAGACAGTTTTCATCTTGTCCAAAAAGCGCTGGTGGCCTTTTATGATAGTGTTACAGTCCTCTGGGGGGGCTTAGAAGGATATCGATGCAATGTTGTCATAGATTTAACTTAAACAATTCAAAAGCCTGAAGGGCAGCCATCACACCCTTCAGCCCCAGTTGGTCAAACCCCAGCGACCTTTGCCCCTGGTTGCCAAGGGCTTTGCAACATGAAGCAGGGAAATAAGGATCTGTCTGTTTAGTGGATACCGTGTATCCTTTAATAGACCAGGTAACAGTTCATGTTAGTTTAGATTATTGTTTTGTACTGTACTTTCTTGGGTGGCAGAGGAAAGAAAAGTTAAAACATTAAAAAAAAAAACTGCGTTCTTTAATTCTGTATTATTAGCAACCTCTGTTGTATATAGTGTTTGATAATAAAGTATTAATTTGATTCTTATGTCTTTTGTAAGTGAGAACAATAGACTTTCAGGATACAAAACATGCATCAAGGCTTTGAAACATCCAACGTATACATGGCTGAGAAAAGTCACAAATGGCTGAGACACTGCTCCATACTGGACTCATGTGTGGTCATTGCCCACCCAATCTTAAGACTCCATCATCTTGGGACCTGGAACAACATGACTTTCTTGATCAATATTTTGTCCTCAATGTTTTCAAGGTCTGATGTTGGAGCCCTCACCTGAAGCATGTGGTTTGAAAAGGTTTAGAGAATTTAGTAACGGTTCTGCACTTTGGTTTGGTTTTCTGTTTGTGGTTGTTTCATGGACTGTTTCGTTTTTCCCCAGGAAGAGTCTTGTCAGTATCAAGTACAGTTCAGGCATGGGAATGGTTGGGAACCAGTCCCTTTAGGAAGGCTAAATGGGGGCTGTTTCCCCTCTATGTCGTTGTGAAAGGAAGAGTTACACAGTACCTATGGGTTTTCAGGGACTCTGTTTTTCTCCGGTGCCTTAGCAACGGCTGCAGCCATTTTTATTAGTTTCAAAACAATTAGAAAAACAGTTTTAAACTCCTCCCTTCCATCATTCCTCTCAGAGTTGTGGTCATCAGTTTTTCTTTTGAAAACCAACTCTACCAATACCCCCACCTTGACTTTTTATGTTCTTTTCATTTTCCTTCTTCTTCTTCTTCTTCTTCTTCTTCTTCTTCTTCTTCTTCTTCTTCTTCTTTTTTTCTATTGCTTCTTCCCACATTTTATTTTCCCTCAGAGATGTGAATGGGAAGGTCTGTCTCTGGTTTGGCATCACTGAGTTTTTCCCATGTACTTGCCCCAGAGCTGCTCGGATGTGAGACAAATCTCCCTACAATGGGCTTGCTCCCATTGTCTGTACAGTTTAATAGATGCTGGCATGTTGGAGGTTACCCATGAGTCAAAATCCGCTTTCCATGCTTACTCTTGACACCCCATTGAAGCCACTCATTGTGTGTGTGTCTGGGTGTGAAGTCCAGCTCCGTGTGGTTCTGTGCTTGTACTGCTCTGCTTTGCAGTTCCTTTGCACTTACTCATCGAGTGCTATTTTGAAATGCTGACATTATATAAACGTAAAAATAATGTAAAAAAAAAAAAGAACCCACACACAAACAAACCCATGCAATCTGTATTTGTATATATATATACACGTGTCCGTACAAGTATACCTAAATAAAAATTAAAGATTTTCATCATTTTAATTGGATACCTCCTTCTACTTCTTTGTTCCTTGAATGACGCCTTTATTTCAGGGACTCCTTGTACTCTGCTGATTTTTCAAAATCTTTGTGGGCAGAAGAGAAAATACAACATGCACAAGAGAAGGTCTGGGAAGCTCAAAGAATGCAGGGTTGAAAATGGCCAAGTATCTAGGCACATTCCAGTTATTCTGATGAGAGAATAGTGAGATTTCAGCCTTGTCTCTGTATTTGAGCCTTAAAAAGGCACTATGACAAGCCCTGCATCCTAAAACAATTTAAGTTCAATAGGAGCTACACACAAATTATATTCTCTCACTTTGCACGTATTTTTTTTACCCCATCAAGAGAGACCAAATAAGCATTTTTCTAGCAAATATCTTACACTTCAGAAAGGATTAATAATAACAATAATAGCAATCACTTCAATTCTCAATTCTTACTATCACAAAATAATTAACTTATCTCTGTATGACCTTGGGCAAGTCACAAAATTATCTTTAGGACTCAGTTTCCTTTCTGTAAATAACAGGATTGTATAGAGATTTTTGTTTGTTTGATTTTCTGAATTCTGCCCTTGTTGGGCACTGCAAAGCCCATTTTGTATCCAAGTGATGTATGTTTTTGTCTTTGATGATGACATTGGTATAAACACAATCTCAGAATTTCATCTGTAAAGGGAAAAATACATCAAATACCTGAAATAATAGGCACCTAATGCATTTCAAGACTTGGCTTTAATTATACAATGTTAACATTAAACTCGTTGAGAGCTTCTTATCATACTTAATTATTTGACAAGGCACTAAACACTAATTATAACTTACCATAACCTTTTTTTCTAATGAAGAATGACAGCTATAAAGAATGAGAAATAACTCACTTTTTTTTTTTTTAAAGGAAGATGTACTGGACTACCTATGTGCCATTTTCTAACCAGAACAACATTGCGTTATCATTACCATCTTCATCATCATCAAAAGCATTTAAGTGATCATGGCATTATGCTCAGTCAGTGCTGTACAGAATAATGTTTACAACATAAGGCAGACATTATGTGTAAGCATAACTGTAATGATTTGTAGAGAATACAAAATTCAAGCTTTTATGCATAAGTAACGGGAGGTTTTTTTTTTTAAATAAAAATAAGTGAGTGAAAAAAGTTGGGGATCTTTTTTTTTAATATTGAGTTAAAGGAAATCACCTTTAAAAATAGCCACAGTGAGGTTAAGAGCTTCTTACAAAATCAAAAACTTGGCAGATTAAAATTGATTGTAGGTTTTAAGAGAGTGATGAAATGCATGGAGTAAATTTTCATAGTAGCTACAAAGGTAACTGTGAAAATGAGAAAACCCAAGACAAAATCTGAGTGTCACTGAAACAAATCTTGAAAATATTGGTTCAGAAAAATCATCTTTTCTTCCCCTAAGGAGATGGGGAAGTAAAGAAAAGATGACAGGTTCAGATTCCACTTTATAGAATGATCAGCTGCTCCTGAAACTGAGACTATATCTGCACTAAACTGTGACATGTCTAGGATCTCAGTGAAGATGAAGACTACACACACAGATAGAGCCAATTGGATGAAGCACAGAACATGCAAAAGCGAGGCCTAAGATAATTTGATAGTGGCTATGAGTTCCTGATTAAGTACTAGTTGTAGATAGATAGTGCTGAACATTCTAATGGGAAAGCAAGCTGGACCAGAGATGGGACAATGAATACTGTTGCATGAACTGCACTTATTTTTAGTAACAAAGCACTATGCTTGGGCCATCTGAGGTGCTGTATAAAAAAAAATTTTTTTTCAAAGTCCAGATATTCATGCATTTGGTGAATAAAACATATAAAAATATGTATGTTTGAATTTCATTTCTTACAGGAAGGTATAGTACAATCTAGGTGTCATAACAATTCAAGACAATTCTGATAAACTGCTCATTGACTATTCTAACAGCTTCTTAGGAACTATTTACAAAATACCTTCTTAGAGACTGTTTGCAGAGTTTAGTTTCATATTCTGCTAATATATAACCATCCTTCAGGAATGCATTGGCAAAAATGCTGTGAAAAGCATTATGATTTTCCCCTTGGGAAACAAATACTTCAGAAATCATTATAAATAACTAACTGGGCCAATATTCTCTGTCAAGTTTTTACTGTGGCACATTCTGCTTTATTAAGTTGTTTGGTGGTTAAATGTTTGCCTATTTTTAAGATGGAATTATAACCACTGCACTCTGTGAGTTGTAAATTTGCATCAAATCTGTGTCTTTTTAAAAATTAAAATGATATAATTAAGCTTAGCAAAGAAAGGACAACATAAAGAGCAGAAAGAATGAGGGAGGGAATTAGCAGAGGGAAGTGAAGATTATGGAAGATGGGATGGGGAGGAGAGTGAATGTAGAGGGACAAAGAGGGAGAGGATAATCTCAATGTAAACAATGCAACTTCATGAGTACAATGGAAAAATAGGGGAATATAACCCAAATATCATTTGAATTTTACTACCTATTAGCCATAGGCTCCGTAAACCTTGTGGGTTGATGAGAAGGTTGCCAGAAGTGATATAAAGGATGCATAATGGAAAAAGCCGGGCTGGGATTTAGCTCAGTTGGTAGAGTACTGCGCTGCAGTCTCTGAGGTCCCAAGTTCGATTCCCAGCACCACAAAAATGGGAGAAGGGCCTGGCAATCCACTCCCAAGGCAATCCCGAAACAGTCAGCCATTGAGAACCCTATGAGGGTCGCTATGAGTCGGATACCGACTCGACGGCACCTAACAACAACAACAACAATGGAAAAAGTCAATGCTGTATTACTCTGTATCCCATCATCATTTACTAATAAAGGGAGATAAAAAAAACCCAAGTGATAAGTAAATGCATAGGATTTTAAAAAAAAAAAAAGAAAGAAAAACAAGGAATTACATTGCCCAAGAAACCCGTAAAGGACATCACCAAGGGTTTAGTTTGGGGAAGAGATGATTAGCCAAGCCAGTCTTTAAAAAAGCATGGTGCCTAATTAAAAACAATAGGCTTGCTGTACATATGGTATTTCCAGATAACTCCTTGACCTCTCTGCCTCTTTCCAAATAGAATGCATTTTCCAAGCCCGTCTATGTATGATTTCTGGAGCCATCTCTTAGGACTGAAAAGACTGAGGACTAAAGGTCTTATGTTCAGTCTATCCCAACAAAATGACTACTTAAATGATTTCCATCTCACCCCACTGTCTTTTCAAGAGCCTTAGATCATACTGAGAGTAAAGCATGATTTCACTATTTGTTATTAGAAATGATACCCTGCCCCATTCTAAATGTTCTGTGCACCCTGCCATCTTCCAGTTGGCAGCATTAGTTGGTGTTCATGCTGAAGGAAGATGACCAAGAAGTTGGCCACCTGCTTCAAGCAAAAAAAAAAAAAAAAAAAAAAAAAAAACAGCAAACAACAAAACAGAAAACCAAAACACACCAAACCAAAACCAAAACAAAAACCTTTGGATTCCTCTTTTTGCCATCTGCTTTTTAACACCTAAGCATGGGGTTTTCTATACTACTCATGAGAAAAATCTTTCTATTGCTACACGCGATATCAGAATAGCTCTGAGACACAGCACCAGAGCTAAGGCAGGGCATGGGTGGACCTGACCATTTGGTTGAAAAGGGCTACCCCCCTGGCACTGTCAATCAATGTTAATTCAGAAAAATTCAATCTAGTGGGTGGCTCTCTGAGTCACTAATGTGCTTTGAAATATCCTGGTTTTTAGTCATGATTATTCAAGCAAGAACTTCATGTCACTTGGTAACACACCGATGCTTGTCAATTTTGACAAGAACACAAAGGGAGGGACAAAAAACATCTCAAAGAGAGATGACAATGGGAAAATAGAACAAAATATTTTTGCCTGCTGTTTTGTTCACAAGTGCCAGGTGCTCCCTCAAACTGCACATACGATTTGAAATATGGGCAGCCAAAGTCATTTTCTCCCCTTCACAGCCATGTAACAAGACTCTTATTTTAAGAGAAAGAACAAGTTTCTTTTCACACATGTCCTAGAAAATGCATTTTACCATCACTCTGATATCCTCTCCTTTTTCTGTTCAGACTTTGATATTTGGACTATCCCTTTCCCTTCTCCCAAAAAACACGATTTGTGTAGCATAGAGTGTGACGAATAACTCCTCTGAAATTTGTGCTCTGCTTTGCTAGATCTGGACATGTTTTCTATAGTAGAGAGAACAGGATGATCTGTCTTTCTTTATTTTTTACTAAAGACAGTGTGCCAGCCCGAAAGTTGACTCCATTTATTTCTCCTGCAGGGAGCCAGTGTGTTTCTTCTCCTGGAAGATGCAGGTACTTAAAATAGTAATAAGCTTTGTGGTTTATAAAGAGTATTTCATCCCAAGCTCTCACAGGCACAGAGAATAAAACATAAACCAATGGTGCTTTCCAACAAGCTTGGGAAAGGAGGATTGCCATCATTCTTCCCTGGAGGAACAGAGAGGACAAAGCTGCTTTACTCAGGCAGCCCAGGGATGGCAGGAGAGTCAAGTTGATCCAAGATTTGGACAGAGGCCCCCAGTCTCTCTTCATTCCTAAGAGCTTAAGAGCTCCAGCTGAAAGAAAAACAAATAACCTGTTTATCCCTTCTTTAGGAAGTTTCCAAAGCAATGTAATTGAGAGAAAGGCATTGGACAATGTCCCAAAGTTTTCTGATTTGTGAGTCAATGTTATTTTCATAAAACTAAAGTTTTCAAATGTAATGTTCCTCTATAATTTCTCAAAGTCCCTCCTATCTTCTGTGCATATCCAAACTTACCTATAAAAGTTAGGAAAAAATTAAAAGAATATATTCATCCTAAGTACCCACTGAATTGATTTCAGGACCCCTGCAGATAACCAAAATCTGTGGGTGTGCAAGTCCTTTATATAAAATGGTGTAGTAGTGGCAAACAACCTATACACATTCTCACATACATTTTAAATTGTCTCTAGATTGCTTACAATACCCAGCACAAGGTAAATGCTGTATAAATAGCTCTATTGTTTAGAGAATAATGACAAGAAAAAACGTCTATACATGTTCACTACAGATGCGATTTTTTCGAGTATTTTCAAACTATGGTTGGTTAAATGCATGGATGCTGAACCTGAGGATAAGGAGGGCCAACTGTAACTTGTCACTTCTTTCAACATTTCCCTCCTACCCCACAGAAACAAAGACTTTTCTACCTTTTCTTTAATTTTATGTATTCACAGCACCTTTTTTCTAGGCATTGTCTGTTCTAAGCAATATGGTATTTGAAAGGACACTGAGAGTTATGTTAAACACATTTGAATATCAGTCTGATAACATCTAAAGCCAGAAGACAAAAATTTAGTAGTTAAAAGAAATCATGCTGGGGAATGGCCACCCATGCACAGCAGTGCTCACATATCTGACCACGCTGTGGAGAATGTCCTAGTGCCCCAGTTGAAAGCAAAAATCCTCTGCTCTGGCAAGGAGTATCACTTGGTATTTGGGATCCTTGATGACTTTCCCTCAATTCTGCTCACTTTCCCACCCTGAGAGTTATCTGATGTCCCAAGGCCAGGCACAGCCATCATTTCACCAATGTTTGGGCCCTAAACTCTTCTGATTATGGTAGCTGGCTGAGACTCTGAGGTACGACCTGCATCTTCACAGGCCTGACCAGTTTGGGCACAAGGATCCCCAGATATGACTAAAATTCATTTTGGTTTGGAAATTCCTTCAGTCCACTCTGTAGGTTCACCTTCCTGTGGACTAGAAGCTGGCACAAATTACAAACTCTTGATTTGCTCTTAGTTCAGGCTCTGAGGTTACCACAAATTAGAGTGCCCTGCATTCTGCATGGGTCTTGCCCTTCTCTGGTCCCTGTCAGTATTCAACAAAACAAGTTAATCTACCTGGTAAGTGACAGCTCTGCCCCTTGTAACTGGCATGGAATCAATTTTTTTTTAACTTGATTCGAGAGGTGAGGAGAGTATCAAGAATTCAGTACTAGCTAGTGGGATCATTAGCAAGCTGAGTCAGTTTTAGCTGGAATCCATTTAGCTGTCCTCATCTCTTAGTCTGGTTTTTTCCCCCTTCCTTTTATCATCGATCCTGCCCAAAAGACTTATTACCTACTCTGTCTACTGAGGCCACCAACCTCCCTTACTAAGCTGTTCAAAGCAGACACACACACACACACCACATTCCTCTGGTCCAATTTTGACAGCTCTGTAGAGAGGAAGGAAAAAAAGTGGATTCCCCAGCTATTGGCACAAATTCCCTAGAATGCTATGAAGAAGCAGAAGAGAGAGCATAGAAGAAAGCAAAGCTATTGACATCCAGACACCTCGATATTGTACACTGCGGGTATAAACAACCTTTCGGAAGCAGTCCCCAAACACAATCAAGTTTTCTTTTGAAGACTTAAAGAACTTACCACAAAGGAATTGACATTCATTTTTTTGGTGGGAGATTTGCAAAAACAAAGATTGATTTTCCAATCACTACAATACTTCCTCTGCTTCTAAGCCTATACTTTGCCCTGATCACATTCATGGATGGAAAGGAAAAACACCTGAAAATGAAGACTATGTAATGGGAGGCAGCCCAGGCAGGGATGGGCCTTTGTCCAGCACAAACTTGTACTTGATGCTTCATGTCTATACTCCCCACTGTGGTCACAGGATTTTGGTGCAATGGTCATTTGGAGACAATCCCATTTAAAAAATATCAGCCTGAGGGCCTTAAGCATAGTCATGCAAGATGCTTACGATTCCTGAAAGGGGAAATAGGACATGCTGACCTATACCCTTTGTCCCCCAACATCTGTGATGTCTGTTCATGGCCTCAAGAAGCATACAGTTTGGAGGGAGGAGTTTTCATTCCCGAGGAGTGTCTCCAGTCTTCCCTATTAAAAACAAACTCTCACCTCTTTTGAAACCACAATACAAATTCATATTCTTGCAAATAGCTTATTCCTGGGGAAGGTAGTAGGGGGTTATTCAAGTCTCCTACAGAGAATGATGCCAGGGTTTTAGAGAGAATAGGTGAGGTCACAGCAAGTTTCTCATCTTGAAATGAGGTTTGGCTTTCATGCCATATCATACTGTGTTGCTGACTTTACTACAATGGCTTGATTCTTATAGATGGAAAAAAATACACCTTCTGGAAAGGGCAGAAAGAAAGTGAAATACACCATGTCTTAGAATCCACAGCCCTCAGTAATTTCCTGCTGTTGACAAGTAAATGATATTGAATCACATGTACACTGTAAGTTATTTCACTGCACCCAAAACTAGACCTAGGAATAAAATATAAAGATTTGCTTGTTCACTTAGCTACAATTTATAGAGCACCCACTCTATGCCAGAGCCTATATTAAGCATTGTGTGTATGTTTAATCTGAAAATGGTCATGCCCAGGTAAACTGAGTCATTATGAGGATGTAGACATCAGTCACAGAGCATCTCATCTACACAGTCCCTTCTAAGAAAAAGAAAGGAAGCACTTGAAGGCCATGTAATACAAGTTATCTCATCTGTGGTGATAACTGATTGAGTAGAGTGGGTTTAAAAGCAGCCAATCCACAGACTTGTCAGCATCCTACAAGGTGTTCTGGCAAAGACAAAAGTATCTCTCTTCTTGCTTATTGTTTAGTAGTTCCCTATGACAATTAGTGTGTCCCTCTTGAGAAGTAATATAAATGAAATTAACCAGAAGGTAGGAGATAAACAAAAAGGGAGCAGATAAGCAGAATGTATCTTAGCTACATTTCTTCTGGCAAGACTCAGCTTCCATAGCTCAGTTCCACAGAGCTGCTTCCTTAGACTCAGAATCACTTCCTACTTTCCATCACTGTAATGACTGGTCATTATCTGGCTGCTATTTTGAGGATTTCATGGGATTCTGACTCCATTATTAAAATAAGCTCTCATTATTTGAGTGACACTGAGTGAATCATGGTTCCATGCAAGCAAAATAGTCTATTAAACAAATAGGATAAGAAGGTTATGAAGAAAGTGCCATGGAGGCACAGAGGGAGTAATTAATACTACTAGAATTTAAGAACTTGATTTTGAATTTTAATATCTTACATACTGAAGAAATTTGCCATATTTCAAAGGTCACATCTAAATTGATCCAATGAATTATATAAAATAGCACATTTAATTTCCTTGAAGACACAAATTCTTTTTTGTGGGGTTGCATATAAAATAGTGGAAAGAGCCCTTTCTCCCTGCTGATATCCCACATCAGTTGGCAGAGGGAAGAGTTACTAAAGTAAGACTAATTAGAGCATCTTTGAGATGGCCCAACAAACACCGAAACAAATGCCAAACACTACCACAAATGAGCTCAAGGATCAATAGTGGGGGGAAGAAAAAAAGAACTTACTCTATGTCCACAGGACTGGACCAGAGAGAACTTCCCTTAATTGGTATTTTGCTTGGGAACCTGGAGTTCTCCCCATTACCATGTGGCATTTCCTAACAAAGTGATGCACACTATCAGCCAGTCTAATGTTTGGATTGGTGGCAACTTGTTTCTACTTGCATAAACCCTCAGGGAAAGTAGAACTTGCTCAGCAGTTTTGAATGTTACCCATATTTCCCAGCACCTGTTAGCCGTTATGCTGGAAAAGCAACTCATTATGGAGCATAAATGCTGTCAGTAATAGCATGGAAGAATTCAAAACAAGTGCAGGCAAGGGGCAACAACTTCTATTGGTATACATATTTTCTTCTACAAGCTCATACCGTTTAAAAATTCCTTTTCAGTGATGAGAATCCTTAAGCTGAAAGGCAGGAAAGACACAGCTCAAGGCAGGAATTTGCAGTACAAAAGATACCCCCCCTCCCCGTTTAAATCTGTGTACTCTGAATTGGAGAGGGTGGGAGTGGGGAAGCCCATTACTCCAATTCCACTTGTCTGCTGTGGAAGTTTGCTGGGTTTTCTTTTACTTCTGTGCAAAGCTCTTAGTACTGATGGAAGAATGCACAGTTTAGATAAACTGGATTAGAAGAAGAGAGAGATGGATATAATACTTTCTTAGACACTAAAAATGGGATGGCTGCCTGCTATAAGAAGTCCAAGAAAAGGTTCATGCTTATCTCAACCTCAACCTGACGTCAGTAATTATACAGAACATGAGAAGTAAGTCCCTGTTAACCAAAGCAGGGGGTTTATCTGGCCTTTGTAGGCTCCTGGAGAAATCCATTAGCAGTGCAGCCTCACAATTCCCCCTCTCATAGTACAGTGTTTACCCTTATCTTCTGCTAGACACAAAAGTGCAGTCAAGACAAAGCGAGGAATATGTGGCTCTTCATCACAAGTGAACACCTCTCCTGCTTATCTCTTCTAATTATTATTTATCCTTTGCGTTTGTTTTCAGGTTAAACTAAAATAACATAAAGTAGAAAAGCTACCCTGTATTTCCTGGGCTCTGGTCTCATTAGCCAGATTTCCTTAAAACTCTGGTACTTCAGAGAAGTTTTGCCAAGTGGTTAAATGAAATGCACACAATTGGAAAGTGTTATGAATATTTATGATGGGTTAATGATGGGATTTTTTTGCATCCATGAATAATAAAGATTTTAACAAGAACAGATAACGAGATGGGGACAAAACAGTGAAGTGGTTAATAGAAAGACTGCTTCTTGGAGGGACCCCACTGAGAACAGCAGGGGCTGACTGCCTCCATCCCTCTCCACCACAACCAAGTGCAAGATGGGGCATAAGGGTTAGGCTATTTTCTCCCCTTGTTTTAATAGATATCTTGAGCTAAAATAGACATTTATACATACTTTATGCCTAAGCCCATGGTCTTTCCTGGAGAAAAACTTAGAGTGATGGAACACACTGTTGTAAAGCGACCTTCCACAGTGTTTATTTCAGCCTTGGGTCTCTAGCAGAAGTTGCTGCTTTGCCTTTTCTGAGCCAGCTACTAAATAAAAAGCCCTTGATAGGGGCAGAAATTGCCGGGCCTTCTTTCTAGAAGAAGTTGCCACTTCTCTCCTAGAACATTGACCTCAATTTGGAGAGGGTCTTCAGTACAAGTGCTAAAAAGTAAGGGTTAAAGTTGCTATCTCCACCACTGTTTCACAGCAAGTCATTCCCAATGTGATCCTGCCACTTGTTGGCATTTGGAGATGCTCTATGTCCCAGTTCCTGGTCTTCAGCAGCCTGCTCTGGGAGCTTTCTGCCTTCTGGCACACTAACTCTGGGAGTTACTCAAAGAGCCACTCTGGAAGGGGTTAGGTGAAAGAGTTCTGGGCTGGCTGCCACCACTGACATGGATGATTCACTCATGTAAGACAAACTTTCACTAACCTCCCAAGATCATTCATTTATCCTTTCCTGTCAAAAGTTACTGAGTGTTACCTACTTGTGCCACAGGCTAGGGTTTGGCTTAGTTGGTAGAGTGCTGCTCTGAATATTCTGAGGCCCTAGGTTTGATCCTCAGCACTACAAAAATGGGAGAAGGACATGGCAGCCCCCTCGTGAAACAATCTCGAAACAATCAGCCATGGAAACCCCTATGAGGGTCACTATGAGTTTGATCTGATTTGACGGCACCTAACCTAACCTAAACTTGTGCCACAAAGTGTTCTAAGCATTCATAATACATTATTTTGTGTGTATGTATATGGTTCTGGGGGATCAAACTCAGGGCCTTGTGAATATCAAGCAAACACTCTACCTCTACGCTATTCACCCAGCCCTAATAATCTTATAAATGATAGATGGAGACAAAGTATAAATAACAGATAAGAAAATGGTAGATTATTGGTGAAGTGATGAATAAGGAACTAGGAATTTCATATTCATCATGGTCATGGGATTGCTTTATGTGGTAGATATAAACATTCTAGAAAAGTGGCATGGAAATCAAATGATATTTTTAAAGCTCTCAGAGTGTGTCTTTTATTCAATTGTATGATGAATCCCTTCATTAAGAAATGACAGTCTTCCTTTATCTCTTTTGAGAATCTGAATTCCAATATACTCTTTGGTATTTTTATTGTTGTTAGGTGCCATCAAGTCGGTGTCTGACTCATAATGACCCTATATACAATAAGCAAGACAGTATTGTCAGTGCTTCTTTGCTATTCATAGGGTTTTCAAGGGTGGATTGATTTTTGGGAGTGGGTATCCAGGTCCTTTTCCCAAGCTTATAGCACCGGATGTTCCCATGTGGTCTCCCATCCAAATACTAACTGTGCCCGACCCTGCATAGCTTCTAAAATCTGACTGGATCAGACACCACAGTGGTACAGCTTCAGGCACAGTTTGGTATATACACATATAAATGTCTACTTTTAATTAGCCATCCTTGGAATTAGAAATCTTTAATACTAAGCCATAATACTGCCTAATATTTGCTTTACTTCTGGTGTTGGGAAAAGTACCACGGTGCTCTTAAATCCACTGTTGCAAATTCATAGAAAACACTTATCATCTGGAAATTCATTTGGAGAACAAATTAGGTGCAAGGAAAGAATGTCTGAAATAAGTAGGGCCTTATGATTCCTGTTCTTGTTCTTCATCTCTATATTCCTCACTAGTATTCTCACACAGTCCAACATCCCTGCCTGCCAATTTTATTAAAGCCTGCTGTGTGGGAATTTCCTTTCTCTGCTTTACTAGCTACCAAGACAACCCCATCAATGTGATTTTTCACACATTTTCTCTTCCTGTGTTCTGCATC
Organism: Pedetes capensis; assembly: GCA_007922755.1. Lineage (NCBI taxonomy): Eukaryota > Metazoa > Chordata > Mammalia > Rodentia > Pedetidae > Pedetes > Pedetes capensis. The sequence goes on from VMDO01004242.1 coordinate 101,185, forward strand.
TCAGCGAAATTTCATCTCCCTGACTCACTGTTAAGTGTTTCTCATCTGAAATCACACTTGCTGTAATCTCAAATAAAGTGCAAAAAGAGGAAGTCACAAAAGGAGAAAGATAGACCAAAGTCCTCCCTCCAATTACTCAGACATTAAGCAAAAGCTACATGGGAATTGCCCAGTCAACTAAGACTGAGTACCAGCATCTACCAAACAGAAGATTAGTTTTGGTACACAGCTGACCACATTCCATAGCACTTCTCCCTTAATGGAGCACATGCATCTGTCTAGGTATTAAAATCTGAGAAACCAGTGATAGGTTTTTCATGGAGCAGAAAGAGTAATTGGAGACTAGATTCCCATAGGAGAGACCCTGGATTACCCCTCCAAGGAATTAGAAACAGAGATGGAGGAGGTAGAGCTAGAAAGGAAGGAGGTAAAAGACAGGAATGAAGAGGAAGGAAAGCATAATAGAAAGGAGACTAAAAAGAGGCTTTGGAGAGAAAGTCTTTGTCCATGCCATCCACCTAGCAGAAAATGAAACCAAAACACAAAAAAGAAGAAAAGAAAAGAAAAAAAAAAAAAACCCCACAAATTAAAAACAGTCTTTTAGTGGAAATAAGCATTCTTCTATTATTTATTATATAAAGCAAAAACTTACCCCCAAAAGCTGAGATCCATGTAGGTATATTCTAATCCCACTATGCCTAGGAGCCACAATAATATACTTGTGTACCATATCCAGTATTAGCTAACAGAATGAAAAGAAAATCATCACAGTGTTTGAATAAGTAGCAGGAACTGGTGTCTGACTTTTGCCCCTGACTAGTACATCATGGTTACACTTGGTCAGTCTGCAGTCTTTACTTTGTGTCAGGGCCTGTGGGTAATGCTTAGCATGTATTCTGTAATTGAGAATTTGGTATCTAAACCGCAGATAAAATATCTATGACAGAGGTTGGAGGAAACTAATTAAAATAGGTTATTTGTGTAGTTATATGTGGTCAGAAGTCAGGTAGAAGGAACATTGCAGCTTTCTTCCTATTTTTATTTCAATTTGCAAAGGGGGAGTGTGAAGAAAAGGGGTAAAAAGGAATGGGAAACCTAAGGCAATTATGATCTGTAGAGAAAGATCAGTGCTAGTCTGTGTGGACTATTTCCATTCAACAAGAATACAATTAATTTCCAATGGTGACCTGTCATAGCATAGGAAGTATTAAGATCCTGGAAAAAACAATCATGAACCAAAAGCTTATACAGAAAAATGTACATGGTATTAAAAGAGAATTTAAGCAAATAAAACAGCACCACCTAGGACCATGTGGTCCTAGGTGTCAACCATATCTTAGTAACTGGTGCCAACAAAGCTGAGCTAGTTGTTCCCTTCATCCCAGCTGTGTACTTTGAGGTCTCAAGAGATGGGCCATGGCCATGATAAAAGGACCTAATGGCTAGGTATGCTGGTGCACACCTTTAATCCCAGCAACTCAGGAGGCAGAGGCAGGAGGATTACAAGTTCTAGGCCAGAGGCAGCCTGAATAATTTGGGGAGACCCTGTCTCAGAATAAAAGAGTAAAAATGGGCTGATAGTGCAGCTCAATGCAGAGAGCTTGCAAAGTACGAGCAAGGCCCTGGGATCAAGCCCCTAGGATTAAAAACAACAACAACAACAATAACAACAACAACAACAAAAAGAAAATGTAGTGAAATCAGCGGAAATGGTGTGATACAGGCTTACAGTGACAAGATTATTCAGATACCATAAGAAAATACCTTACCTTCATCTGAACTTACTGACTTCCTGAAAATCTCAAGTGAAGTGCTGGTTTCTGCTATCTTCTTGGTATGAATTGAAAGATTACATGCTTTGGGATCACAGAAACATGAATTTGAATCCTGATTAGACCATTTACTTACATGAAAAAAAATTTCTCTGTCTGTATGGGACTGGTAAGGACACCTCCCTTATTAGAAAATTTTATATAAGATATCCTAAGTCAAGTAACAAGCATGTTGAATGGCTCATAGTAAATACTCAGTGATAATTGTCACCAACAAGAACATTTGAAACAATACCTAAGAAGTATTTGAACACGGTGACTGCTTTGAACTATGTCTTTTAGTACTTTTTTTTCCTTTACTTTTCTTTTTCCTTAACCTGAGTTGCAAATAGGTTGTTGTTGTTAGGTGTTGTCTAGTTGGGTCCAACTCAGAGACACTCACAGGGCTGATTATTGGTTGATTATTTCAGGATTGCTTTGGGAGGGGATTGCCAAGCCCTTCTTCTGTTTTTGTGGTGCTGAGGATCAAACACGAGTTGCCTCGGGAACGGGTTGCCACGTCCTTCTCCCATTTTTTTTTTTTGCGGTGCTGGGAATCGAACTCAGGATCTCAGAGACTGCAGAGCGGCGCTCTACCAACTGAGCTAACTCCCAGCCCATTGCAAAGGTAGAGTTCCCAAACTCTCCAAACTTCTGCCGTGGTCTCCGTGGCTTGTCATACTCTGTATGGACAGAGAATGGAAGAAATGATGACAATGTTCAACAGATGGCATACCTGACATGACTGCTTTATAAAAACACAAGAGAATTATCCTCCAAATGAGAGTCTCTTTCTTCAGAATGGTCCTCCAGGAGACCATAGTCATACTCCAATGTTATCTTTGTTAAAAATCCTTTAAAAATAGTCTTCCTTTGTAATTGCTTTCTAGATGTTTTCAATGTCCTCAGTGAAGATTCATTTTCATGTTTTGAAGGAGCATTTAATTTAGAGAAATAGCAAAAATTCCTTGAAAGCAATATTAATCAGTGGCATAGTGGCTGAACTATCTGGGTAGCACTGTTTTTTAATAAAAATGAGATGTAATCTTGTAAAACATTAATATGGTTTTCTTGTATGGATTTTAGACATTTCCAAGGGAAAATCTAATATTTTGGATAAATTCAGTATTTCTGGAATAAATATGGTTTTCTAATGTTTCTTCTTTGAAGGATAGTACTTTTGAATGTTTCAGTTCCTTTGTGGTTGGTTAAAATACACACACACACATACAAGTTATCAGTTATCACTTTATGTCACTCCTGACAGATTCAGAAATGGTGACATTTCTTAAATCTATAATATACTAAGTAACAAAATATGTGTGAAAAATTTAGCAATTAGAAATGTTTATAAGGGAGTACATTAGACTTCCTAATTTAGTCATCTTGAGATGTCCATTTTATATGTTGTCTGAAAGCATTTATGGCCTAATAAAAACCTCTTGATCTAAAAACTGGTTAATAACTCTTGCAAGGCATGTGTAGGCTGATGGTGTTGAATACAGAAAACCTCTTTTCCTGAGTATCTGATTAACCAGAACATTTTGTTAACCAGTAATTTTTGGCAGTACAATGAAAATCTCCTATAATCTTGATGATCCTAAGGTTGTGCAAGATAGTGAAGTACTTTATGAACCACCAAAAGAAATTAAAGTGGTGTTAATTATGATAGTGGTGTTAAACATATTTTATTATAATTTTATTCTTTCAAAACTAATAGCATGTTGATTGTTCATGTTTAGTATATGAGCAAATTTCTATCATTGCACGGTTATGATTGATTGTCCCATTCTACCAAACAACCATAAAGGAAGAAGAACATTGTGTAAAAGCCTCTATTTGGTATTTAACTCTCTTCTTCTCTGCCTACCTCCTAACCTATTTCCAAGCCCTTACTATGTACCAGGTCTGTCTCTTGTATCATCTCTTGTATCTTGCACTGACATTTTAGAGGTGAAGAAACTGAGCATTAAAAAATGTAGGCCCTGTTTTCAAGCCTCTTGCCTCCTAAGAAGTAGGGCAAGGACTTGTAGTCAGCTATGAGTACATACAAGGTTATTACTAAAGAAGCCCTAGTGACTCAAGCAGGATTGAGCAAATACTGTGACCTGACCTCTGGAAAGGTCTTAAGTAAAGGAGAAGATGAAACCATTGTGTTACATAACCACTTCATGAGTTTCATGATTGTTGCTGAGGCACTTTGTAGATTCAGATCTGGCCTCCTTTGCTCTTTCAGGTTGCATGATCCACATGCCTCTGGGAATTTTAACTTTGGCTTTACTCAGTTTATCATTTGCTTCCTCTTTAACTCCACATTATTACAGTAAAAATGAAATGCAAAAGAGAGGGATGAAAAAGATATTAACACAGTTGTTTATCCCTAAATGCTATGTAATTCACATCAACACACTAAAATATTAAGACACTTTTCTTGACAACTTCCTTTAAAAAACAAAAAGAATTCCGTCTGTCTTTTTCACTTCTATGACTGTAATTTTCTTCAGTGTGTGGGTTTGTCTACAAGCATAGAATTTTAGGATATTTAAAAAAGTACTTGGTTTCTTCATTTATTTTCACATGTGAAATTCAGCTGATAATTTTAATGGGAATTATTTTACACTCTGAAAACTGGTGGTTAATTTGGGGATTTTACCAGCTTTCCTTGTGCATTGTTATCCATAATAATCTTAGTGTCCTACTACCATGAAAAATTATGAGTTGCTTCATCATGAACATGAAAGACTAATGAACAATAATATATATGATTAGTCTCAACATAGCTGAAAATAAAGAATGAATGACATTCTTGATTATGGGACCATATATTTCATTCCATATATCATCCACAACTCAGGCTATTAAAAGGACAATATATTTGTCTTTTTAAAAAGTGAAAGAAAATGAGCAGACCAAAAGGACTGGGTTTTTACATAAGGGAAGAAAATAGGTAACAGTCAGGGAGTTTGAATTTTTAAAAAGGCAGCAGAAACTTCTAGGTACTTACCTAATAATTATCCCTGCCCCCATGGTATGTGTGTGTGTGTATGTGTGTATTGCTGGGGACTGAACTCTGGAGCATACTAGGCAAGTGGTCTGCCACTGAGCTAGATTCCCCAGCGCTCTACTCCGTTCTTAATATCAAAAAACCTGAATTTACTTAGGGCAGTTATATTCCTAAGCAAAAACATATGTTCAATAAGAAGTAAGCAAAAATTATTTGAGGAACTTCTGAAGAAATACTATTAAAAAGGGAAAGAGGGATTGGATCCATTCATGTCACCAACTTTTCCTGCCTGGATTTGACAATGATGATGGCAGACATCTTAAACCAGGAGGCAAAGAGGGATGGATGGAAGTTATGCTTTAAGGATAAAGAGGCAGACTAGTGGAAGGAGCTGTGGAGCTCCCCAAACTCTGGACTACCTATCCCTAAATTTTTGGATTTGAGAGAAACCTAATTTTTAACATATTGTTATTTGTAGTCTCTGCTACTAGTGAATATAAATCCTAATGAATATTTGGAGTAAAATACTGCTATCTAAATTTATAAAGCAATGGATCTTGTTAGTCTTAAGCTTTGATCTCCATTGAAATGCAAAAATCCTCTGGGAGAAGCAACATATTATTGAGTTTAAAGTCATTTTTGTGCAGCAGGTTTTGCAAAAGAGCAAATGTACAAATAGAAAGCCTCAGAGTGAAGTAAATTGTATTCATAAGGGTTATGGAGGCCATGCTTAATAAACAATTAAAAATAAATTTAAAATCAGCTAATTTTAAATAAAATTGGTGGAGAGACTTTGTATTGAGCTTTTCAGAAGATTGCAAAAGACAGAAGAATGAAGAAAGAAAGAAAAAGAAAGAAAGAAAAAGAAAAAGAAAGAAAAGTGGATTGTAGCAGAAACAACCTCTGCTAAACCAAGAGAAAAACAAGGAGGTCCCATTCACTTGACATGTTCCTCTCTTGAATTTTATAGTAACATTTCCCCACCTAGGCATGGAGAACACTAGGGAAGAAGGTTCCACCTGGGGGTACCTTCTTATCACCAGATAGGCCCTCCTTGTCACAATCTCTTTTACTACTTTAGTCTCATATCAATCAGCTCCTGCTGATTTTAAGTCAGAGAATTTTTATAAAAAATATTTTAATACCCTTCACTCTTCTTTCTTTTTGAGGTTCCAGTCATTATTACTCAGCTATTTCTTGGCTCATAAACTTGGCAAAGCTTTTTAGGAAAAAAAAAAAGTCATCTCATTGGCAGGCATGTTTCTCATATCCTGACAGTTTAAGCTTATATGAAATTGCTGAGTAATAGGAAGGATAAAATAAGGTTTGAAGGGCAACAGGAAGCAGAATGAATCCCAGACACTGATTTTTGCTTATCTAAGAGGATGAAGGTCTTTACTTTGAAGCAGCATTCAGTGACCTCTTGCTAATACTGTTTATTCCATGTGATTGCTCCACTGCATGGAAAGTGGGCTTGTCTTCTTCTCCAAACCTTTTCCTAAGTGCCATTTTAAAGATAATTCTGTGCTGTCACATGGTGAGCAGCCTTCTCTAACCCCTTCTGCTAAGAAACACAGCTGGAGGCTTAGGACCGCTTAGGATGCCTCATACTCAAGTAGCCTTTCCTCTCAAAACAAATCTCTTAAAAATATTCCTTGGAGCAAATCTTTGTAGACTTTTTCATTTACCATCTCATAAAGACTGCAAAAAGAAAACTTTGTTCACCTCTGAAGAGAGCACATCTTCATCTCTGTGTCTGAAGCACATGGAAAAATATTAATTAGCTGAGTCCTTGAGTACACAATGAAGGAGACATCTGCCCTTGTTTTCTCCATGCTAAATCCCTTTTCCATGCTTACTATAACTAAAAAAAATCACAGGAAGTAAAAATGGCTCAAATTAAAAACACACTGTTTCACACAACATCCTCTCCTGCTTAACAGTGCCATAATTCTATTGCACTTTAACAATTAGATAGGGATATTGTAAAATTAGCTTCAATTTGCATAATAATGCTTTACTATTATAATTTAGTGGCTGCATTTGCACAAATTTAATAACAACTCAGCTTACATTTTTTTGTTTTAATATATTTTATACAAATAATGTCAAATTTATAGATTTCTAGGTTCCTCAAAGCAAACCAAATGAGAACATTGCATTTTTGCAAGTTTAATATGCCACATGATATGATAGTTCCAGGCTTCTTAAATTAAAGGTCAGCTCCTCTCTTGATTCTGTTTTTCTTCTCTCTGCTTAAGTAAGAAAAAGAAAATTTTTGAGATTCCTAATTATCTAGAGCAAAGAGAAATATAACCATTACACACCTGATGAAGTCTAAACCAGTTTAAAAGATTTTAAATGTATTTTCCCTATCTTGTTTTCAGGGAGCTATATAACTTAACTCTAAAAACACCTTTAAACCATGTCTTAAGTTTAAAATCAGTCACATTTGAATCCTGGGCTAGTGGAACAAATTGCATTAAAAGGTGTTTTTATTGTATTTTTTGGTCACAGATGTTAATTTAATGGATGTAATCATTATTGTCTTTTGGATTTATTGTATAATTCCACCTGATAGAAACTGAATTGCCACATAAGCTCTGCTCTTACCTGAGGCTTTGTGCTCCCAGGACCAATAGGTCAATGATGAAATCATTGCAAGTCCTGAATCAATGCTTTCCTTGAAGAAAATCTCAATGACCATTGTTATAACGGTTCATTACTTTTTCATTTTTTCACAAATGAGATCAGCACTAGTTTTATTTATTTATTTATTTATTTATTTATTTATTTATTTATTTTAAAGTTAATGGTACATAGAGGTAAGTGACCTAGTTTGTCAAAAAAGTTAGTTAACTCTTAAAGACTCTCCTGACATGACTTGTTAAACATTCAAGCAGTACAAAAAGATAAATTCTTGTGGTGCTTCAGAAATCATCCATCTGGTTCAGGACCACTCCATACAGTTCTGTAGGTCACTAGTTAAGGGAGGGACTAAGTGGGATAGAAGTCCAGCCTGTACCCACGTACTAACCTGGAGTTGCATAAATCAAAATGAAGAAGTACTTTTGCCAGTTTGTGCAAGAGCACTGCGTGAGTTCAAGACAGTCCTGAGTCTCATGCTCCTGGCTGTTGTGATTTGGTCTAATGAAGAATTAGTTCCTATGGCTTCTCCCACCAGAATTCCATAATTTCAAATAAAGACCTTGTGGGCTATAAACACAAAATGCTAATCCCACAATAATGGTAATAAAGAGGATTGTGGAGACCATTAGTAAGTAGTAGCATCCAAGGCAATCCTGCTTCAGTGTACATTTTTATCTTGCTGTTTTATTGAGAATTTGTGATTAGCTCCCTACCTGACAACTGATGTCAACACTTAACTGATGAATTTGATCAATGTGAACAATTGAGCACAATAATCAGCCAAAAATCCCATTCCCACCCACTTCCATCTGCTTCTAAGTGACAGCAGTTCTTCCATTATTTTATTTTATCTAAATGACAGTCCTTCAGTTCTACACTTTGATTTTCCAAACAATCAGGTTCTCTTTCAATCTTGCTGCCTCTTAGGTAAGGTTAGCAACATTGACAGAATTGTCTATAAGATTTATTGATTAAATTGTTTGGTTCAGAAAGATTTTGTACTTTATATGAATCTGTGCAACTATTTGCTGCATAAGTAGCTCATTTCCCATGTATTCTGGCTTACTTAAAAGGTATCTGGCATAGTTACATGCAGAAAATGTGACAAAGAAGAGGTAATATAGATTTCAAGCTAAAGAGGAAAGAAGTGGATACGGTAACATAGCAAAAATGCATGTATGTCCTAGAACACAAACTTTTGTTTTATATGTGTATCTTGTACATAGATCTTTCATTAGTGATCTGAGAAAGTATATATTTGAATTAATCCTGTATCTCTGATACAGTTTCTATAATCACCTTTGCAGCATGCAAAACTTTCTCTTGAAGATTACTTTGTATTAGATTCTCTAGGTCTTCATGCATAAACTGTCAGAGTGCAACTAAGACGTGCTGCACAGAAAGAACAAAGATAATATGAATTTAGGCATATATTATAAATAGTATTATAATAAAAGAATATAACTCAGGTCCTCCTTCAATTAAGTTTAAGATGCCAGCTGAATTCCTATTCTGAATATTCTCTGGTGAACATTGCTCAGGAGATCTTCTTAAAAGCCACACCCTATAAATAGGGAGCTCTAGCTGAAAGCTCTCTACAACGATTTGAAGAGAAAATATAATTTTTTCAGTGAATTCTAAAAATGAGGGTTTCCTTCTACTACTATGTTGTTAAAATCTTAAGTTACCATACAAAACAAGAAAGATTGCATTCATTAGTAAATTTTGTTCACAGAATGAGAGATCTCATGGGCTTTGCAGAGACATAGATAATGATTTTCACACTTCAGTCATGAAATTACATATTTTTGTTTTTTAGAGACTGTATAGTATCTGTAATATTTACTTACATTTTTCCTTAAATGGTTCATTTTTTAGAAAAAAGCCTAAGTACAAATTGTTAAAGGGAAATTGTATCATGCCTATAAAGGGCCATGTCAATACTTCTTTGAAATAACTATAAAAATAAATATAATGAAAAGAAACAAATTTTAGTAAATTCTAGCTGGATAGTTTTTCTTGTCAAGTGCTCCAAACTCTAGCTTTTGTCTTTGAGGAGAGAAAAAGCTGCAGTAGAGAAGTTTGGTAGAGAGTTTTTAACAACACCTGAGTTTTAAAAAGAAGTATGTTTCTTGATATGGGATTCAAAGTTATTCAATGTTAAGTCTATCTATAACCAAGAATCATCTTTCAGGGAAGCAGGGATATGGACCCTGTATTTTACAAAATAGTAAACAGAGGTTTCTGCTGTCATTCAGCTGCCTTTCTGTCCATTTCTGACCCAGTGCTGTTTCCATCCCTTAGCCATGGAATGTTTAATGAAATTCTCTGGTTGTGAACAATGTTTGGTAAAATCCAACAAATATCATAATGTGATTATTCAATCTATTTATTTACTTGCTCAGCAGACATCTTATAAGTATAAATTCAAGCAAGCACTATGCTAGCTGGTGTGACTACAGAGATTCAATCCTAGTCATTTAAGTCCTTACTCCCATGGAGGACTACTTATTACTTAACACTTTTAGAGTTGAAATTAAAAATAATAAGAAGAAAGAAATCTTGCATATTCTGGTATTTTTGTCACACATTTCTTCTATTTTCCTAAAGAGACATGTATGTATGTATTTTTGAAACTATATATACCAGGGGTGTCGTGTGTGTGTGTGTGTGTGTGTGTGTGTGTGTGTGTGTGTGTGTGTGCGCGCTTAAGAGATGTTATCTATGTATTACTTTTTGAAGTTGAATTGAATTATGGTAGCAATGTGTACTATGATATTCATGTAAAAGATGTCACTAATTAAATGAGTGCTGGCACCACCACGCCACAGGCAGGACAGTCAAAGAAAATGGCAGAAGCAAGCACAGGTTGTCATTTGAGGAGCATGAGACCATTTTGAACTGGTATTTGAAACTCAAGAATGTTGTGGAAGGCATCAACAGTGGGGGTGTGAATATGCAACAGAACCTCCAACACCCCTAACAATTGCACGCATTAGTGATAAGTTTAAGATGCATGGTACTTTGTGTGATGTGTACAAGGGAAGATCCAGGAGGCCTCACACAGCAACAAGTCCTGCTTCTTCTATGGTAATCACTTTAAGCATCTCTTGTAATTGCAGAAGTCAAATGTGACTTGTATTCAGTTTTTTGTCATTGGCATATATCAAGTATTATAATTTTAATTTTTTTTTACCTTTCTTAACATATGTATACATTTTTGGCACCTTCTATATGCATAGTTACATATAAACAAATATGAAAATATTTATCTCAGGTAATCACAGTTCTTAATTATGGTTATTTTATCCTCACAGTTATTCCAAATTCTTTGTAAAATGTGTTAATTGCTAATATAGGAAACTATTTCAAAATCTGAAGAACAAATAAGCTACCATATAATCCTATGACACTGAAATAATGACTTAACACTTTGGTGTTATAATCTTCAGAAAACCACCATATGTGTTTTCTTATTCAAGTCTCATGAGGTTCAGACACAATGCAGACTTCTATTTTGTAAGGTTAAAAAAAATGAGATCTAGAAGGTTCCTGGTTTGCCCATGGTCCCATGGCTAATAAATGGGAAAATTAAGTCACAATCTTTTGGCTGTTCACTCAACAAAAACATTCTCTTTTCATGAATACTTTTACTGCAGTTCTTCCTCTGTCCAGTTTTTAACTCCATGTTCATCAGTCTATATTTATTGATCAGGTGACTTGTACGAAGCATTGCTCTATGAAGATGAGTGATGTGCCCTGAGTACTTTCTGCTTAATTTGGGTTACTCCAGAAGTCAGAACCCAAGGTGAAGTGCTGTAAATTGGGATTCCTGGGATTAAGAATGAGGGGTAGGGTAGTGAGGTAGAGAAGGAGGGACAGTAAGTCAAGGAAGAATGACTGAGTTTAACAGCACCAAATGCAACTGGGCTGGGATTTAGCTCAGTTGGGAGAACACCACTGTGCAGTCTCTGATGTCCTGAGTTGGACTCTCAGCCCCGCAAAAATGGGAGAAGGACGTGGCAATCCCAAAAAACCAGTCAGACATTGAAAATCCTATAAGACTTGCTATGAGTCCGATATGACTCAATGGCACCTAACAACAGCAACAACAACAACAAATGCAACTAACTACTGAATCTCTCTGAACCACCTTATAGAAGTTTTATAACCTGTGTTCCCAGATATTCATTACATGATGGGAATTGAAAAGCTGTGAAAAACGGTGACAAAATTACCTATCAATCTTATGTCTCATTGCATAAGGGTGTGCTCCCTGGAGTATTAACTCCCTCATCCTTTGGAGTTGTCCACTTGTGAGCACCTGAGTGTCTGCTTTATCCCTTAAGATTGTAACATCAGACCTCAGAGTGATGAAGTGATACACATTTAGTGGGCATAAATTGGTACACTGTTGGGTGATGCCAATAGAATGTGTGAGTTTTCCCTGTTGGGATGATTGGAGTAGGTAAAATACACTTGAGGTAGTGTATGAAAGAAGTTTAACATCACTCAGTATGATAATTTCAACACTCACCACTTATATTTCCAGTCCTCACAATGCCTATCTGAAATCTTCACACAGGCAGCTTTCAGCATCTCTATCTAGTCTTATATATTTTCAAGCCAGAAAACTTTGCCTCCTTTTCCTCAAAGTGAATTCTACTTCAAAATAAACACTAATAAAATGACTTATTTTCACTGTACGGAGCATCATTTTATCCCTACAATTAAAAATCGCATGATGTAGATTAAAGAAAATGGAATAGCCAATGAACGTGCACCCAGGAATAAAATTTAAATCTAATTTACTCAGTCACCTAACATTGAGAGTTTATGTTCTCTGTATTGGTCTTTATGTAGTAGGTGCTGGGATAAAATGCTAATATCAACCTTGCTTTGAAGAACTGACTGATTTGCTTGGCTGTGCTTGAAATTCAATGGGGAAACTTTAAAAAGACTGCTGGCCCCAGTACCAACCCAGAGACTGGTTTCATTGGATTGGGGTGCATCCTGGGCAATAGAATTTTTTAAAGCTCCCATGTGATTTTACTGTGCAAGCAAAGGCAACCCATGATTCACTGAGACTAGCTAAAGTCTAGTCCAGAGGACCTTAAATATTACTGCCTCAGAACCACCTGGGGGAATTTGTTAAGCATTCTGATTCCCATGATAATCACGATTATGATTCACTGAGTCTAGGATGGAACACAGGAATCTGCATATTCAACCAGTGCTTCAAGAGAGTCAGGTAGATAGTGCTTGGATCTCTCTTTAATAAATACTGTGTTTTAAATCTCATGAGGGTAATGACAAGAGTGAAAAGATTTCTGAGGTCAGCACAAAGGTTATTCCATCCCAGAAAAAGAGAATGAGGAAATATTAAGATTATTTATTCAAACGAGAGGACCAAAAGAGGACTTTAAATAAAAAAATGAGGCTGGAGAAGGTTCCTCCCAGAGAGGGAGTATTGTTTGGTGGCCAGCTGTTCTCTATCTTCTCCAGAAGAGATGATGAGAAAGGGCCTTTAAATTGTAGCACATTATGTGCAAGGAAAAAATTCCTGGCCGTGAGAGTTGTTATGCACTGATTTAGGTTATTAAGGAAGGCTGTGAAATGTTTTTTCTCTGGAGGTTTTCAAAACCAGTATAGATTTTCATCTATCTAGGCTGGCTAAGGTATTATCCTGCCCAAAGGCAGAAGGAATAGACTAGATAACTCTTTAAGCTCTTGAATGGCTTGTAACTTGTGGATATGTAACAAACAGCAATGGAGGTTAAATGTGAGCAAGGAGGGGCCTCTGGAATGAGGAGTGAGTGAAACACTCAGTAAAGCAAGCATTTAACTGATAGCAATTACTTATAAAGCCATTTAAAATCTCTGGAAATTATCTTAAGGTCATACAGAAAATAGGGAAATATTCCAGAAAATCTGCTGAGGAATAGGAATAATAAGAGCCTGTGGTATTTGAGTCCTGACCCTCACCTCTCCTCCAGAATTCATTTCTGTGAGTTCTAATCTGGACAGATGTAGCCAAGAAGAGGGGGAAGAAGGGTAGAGAGGAGAAGGGCTCCCTCTTTCCCAATGTCCCAGGATAGGGCTAGGTTTTTGCCTTGAGAGGGGCAGGCTACAGTTGTTTTTAATTCCCCCTACAAGGCTGCGGAGAAGGGCCTGGCAATCTACTCCCAAGGCAATCCCGAAACAGTCAGCCATTGAAAACCCTATGAAGGTCGCTATGAGTCAAATACCGACTCCACGGCACCTAACAGCAACAACAACAACAACAACAAGGCTGAAGTTGCAAAAGCTCTTTTCAGGGCAAGGACTGTTGGAAGGACTTGAGGCTCCTATCTCACCAATGCCTGTTCTTAGGGCAGAAGTTCTATTCCAGGGATGGCAGTGTGAGATACAGGCACCTCAATTACCCAGTCTTAATAATGTGGAGGTTACATGCTAGGAAGAGCAAGCTGAGGAGACCAATGGCTGCCACCTTCTAGTCTCATGCCCTCTTGTAGAGCAAGGATGGCATTCCAGGGGAAGCTGTCCACCATCCTTGCTCCCAGCTCTGTGACAGTGGTGTAGAAGTTATGTGCAGCTGGGAGGCAGGCTGGAAACACCTCTGCCGGAGGGAGCTGACCTTATTTGGGACAGAGCTTGGAGAATTCCAGGTCCAAATGTTTTGACAACAATGGAGATCTTGGTGCAGGGCAATTAAGAGGGTGCTAGTAGCTCCATGATACTGGTGGCAACGAGTAAAATAGCAGAACAGCTAGATTAACCGAAAGAAGTAGAGGAAGAGAAAGCCAAAAATAACCCTCCTGGAATCACAACCAACTCTGTAGGTCAGAGAAGTCGCACCCATGTGTTGGGCACTTATGCAGAGCCCTCAGAACAGGATTTGGGGCAGATTTGAAATCATCTCACAAACTGCATAGAGATCTATCACACATGGTAAAACTTCCCTGACACAAGTTCGTCCTCTGCGTGAACACTGACTGAATAATAAGCTGCTCTGGCCCAAGGCAACACCTGGGAAATCAGGCTTAAAAATAAAGTCATATGCTTCTCTGGCATTTGGGAGGTCTGTGTGTGCCCAAGATAGTGCCCTCTCCTGAGAATCAGAGAGGGAACTTTAGAATTATGAGTCCCTTTATGATTATGGGGCAAAAACATCAATTCCCTGAATTGTGATAGCAGTATTCAGGCCCCATCCCTCCCATCCAATAGTAAAAAGTAAAAATCTAACACACCACAGGGGCTGAACACAATCTTTAACTATTAATCATTTTACACTGATGCAGAAGGTAGGCTAAAAAAATGTACAGGGAAAATAATTTTAGCAGCAACAGTAGAGGCTGCACAGCAGAGGGGAAATAGGCCTCAGAGAATTAACTGAATTAACTGAAGTCACTAACAAATGACCAAATAAACAACAGCATCAGTTCCCTGAGGGATATCTGTATCAAGAATTGCTCTAGTATATTATCTAAAATGTTCAGTTTTCAATTAAAAAATTATGGGACATACACAGAAACAGAAAAATGTATCACATATGTAGGAAAAATAGCAGGCAACAGAAACTGCCTTTGAGGAAGCAAGATGTTGAGATTAGCAAAGACTTCATAGCATCTATTAAAAATATGTTCAGAGAACTAAAGGAAACCATGTTTAATGAATTAAAGGAAAACATCAAGATAAAATTTTGTCAAATAGAGAATATCAGTGAAGAGATAGAAATTCCAAAACATAAACACATGGAAATTCTGAAATTGAGAAGGAGTATAACCCAACTGAAAAATTCTTGAATGAGTCTCAAATGAAGTGGGAAAAGAAAGAATCAGCAAACATGAAGTTAGATCAATAAAAAGTGTATGCCCCCTGAAGAACAGAAAGAAAAAGACTGAAAGAAAACAAAAGAGTGACCAAGGAAAAGAGAAAGAGGCAGAAAACAAATATTTGAAGAAGTAATGGCTAAAAATTTCTAAACTTAATTCTAAACATTAATTTGCACACCTAAGAAACTCAACCAACTCTAAGCAGGATAATACAAAGAAACCAACACCCAGAGACACCATAACCAAAATGTTAAAAGCCAGAAATAAATAGAAAATCTCAAAAGGCAGTCACAGATTGATGACTCATTTTGTACAAGGAAAACTCGACCAGTGCAAACAACTAACTTTTTAGACACAACAGAGATCAGAGGCAGAAGGAAGACATATTCAAAATGTGAGTGTGCAGTAGAAGATTTGAATTCTTGGGAAATTTCCCCCCAATG
The DNA here is from genome assembly GCA_007922755.1 of Pedetes capensis. Taxonomy (NCBI): domain Eukaryota; kingdom Metazoa; phylum Chordata; class Mammalia; order Rodentia; family Pedetidae; genus Pedetes; species Pedetes capensis. The sequence goes on from VMDO01004242.1 coordinate 116,927, forward strand.
ACTTCATGGTATAAGTTTGCTTTTCTCTCTTTGTTCTGTAGGATCTCCTCATTTTTCCTTGCACTGGCATCTCCTGACCATTTCTAAATCTTGGAGGAGGAAATATTTAAATGTTTCAGTCAGTACAAATTCATCAGATGTTTCAGAAAAAATGTACTGGTCCTTCTATCCCTTCTAGGGTTGAGTATGTATCTTTGATTTCTATCTAAATGAATAAGAAAAATGCTTTAGAAAGTATTATCTTGTTCTTAGTTTGTGAGGACATAGGTCTCTGCCATAAACATTTGTTGTTTTTGTTTGCTCTGTATCTATTCCTTCTTGTGTTAATATACCTTGGTAATCTTTTGGAGAAACATGCCTCTCCTGAGCCCATGTGGTTTACCTAGGGTAGATATAAATTTCTTGCTCAAGGGCTGATCATATAACAAACATAAGGACATTCAGAGATTTCCATTTCTCTGGCCACTCTGATAGTACATTCAGACATGGGCATATGACACCATGCAAAAGAAAATTTGAGGAATTGGCTAGAGTAATTGGGAAGAAGGAGATGTTGATTGGTTTGGGTTACTCAGCTGGTAAGAGGTAATTTTGGGACTATCATGGACCACCAGGAAGAGAGAGCCTCTTTGAGATGTTGGCTGACATGGAGAAAAATAGAACTGGGAAGTTCATGGGCACTATTTGAGCCCATGAATCCTGCTGTGCTTGAAGCCACTTCTAACTCTGATTGCACGAAAAATGCAGTAGTCCTCCCTTTCAAGAGGATACACTCCAAGATCCTCAATGGGTGCCCAAAACCACAGATAGTACTACACTCTATGTATACTAAGTTTTTTCCTATATGCCCTGAAGCATTGTCACATAATACCAGCATTATATCTGTTCTCTGATGCTTCATGTCCTGGTACTTCCTTTGCATCATTACTTTTGTGCTTTGGGGCCACTGGGCTTCAAGTAAATAAGATGTACTTAAACACAAGCTCTGGAATACAGCAATAGTATGGGTAATGAGTGGGTAGTATATACAGAATGGATTCATTGGATGAAGAGATTATTCATGTTCCCAGGTGGAATAGAACAGTTTGGAGAAAGATTGTGTCATGCTACTGAGAACAGAGAGCAATTTAAATCTTTTTGTTGTTGTTATTAGGTGCTATCCAGTGGGGTCTGACTTACTGTGATCCTATGTACAACAGAGTGAAACACTCCCCAACACTGTGCCATGCCTGGCGCTATTGTCAGTGCTTCTCTGCTATTTATAGGGTTTTCAATGGCAAATTGTTTCTGGAGTGGATTGCCAGGTCCTTCTGCTTCTCCCTAGCTTGCAGCATCTGGTATTCCCAGGCTGTCTCCAACCCAAGGACTAACCAGGCCAACTCTGCTTAGCTTCCAAGATCAGGTGGGATCAGATGCTACAGCTGCAGACAGTTTAAATCTTATGAATTGTTTCTTTCTGGAATTTGCCACTTACTATTCTATTATAACTAAAATCACAGAAAGTGAAACTGGAGATAAGGGGGCAATGATTGTATATCCATACGGCATATCAAGTTTGAGTCAATTGTCTATTAGTCCCAACTGGAAGAGTAAGTTATGATGATATGCTCTTCTTGTACCATTTTCATGTAATTAGGTGTCTGTGTTCACTTTAAAACTAAAAAAGAATACCTTATACAAGAGGCAAAACACAAATGGGCACACAAAGATTGAAAAATAGCTTATAATATCTTAGAAATATCTTATTCTCTTTTTGTAGATTTTTTTTCAAAAGCTGGAGTAACTTTAATAATGAATTCAAGAAACTGATGCCAATTTGATCTTCTAATAGCCCACGTGTTGGACAGCACCCAGGCGGTAATGTTCATCTAAGCTGAGCATATCCATTATTAGTATGCTTGTTTCTTACTACCCGGACAGGCAGGGAGAGGTGGTGGAGGTTAGGGATGAGAGCAGAGTGGGTAGAGGTGATTAGCAAGAAAGCCCTGAACATTAACTCAGGGCCTTGTTGAGCTATGTAGGACATACTAAAAGATCCAAGGAGGCCACATTTAAAAATAGCATAATGAAATTAGTATACTGCAGTCTGCCCTGAGGAGCAGACATGACCTGACTTGATGAAACTTCACATACAAAATGGATTTTATTTTTAGGGCATTCTATCTGGGATAACAATGGCTGTGCTGATAGAAAGGTGGTGGGTATAGTTTGTCTTAGTGTCTGGCACTTACGCTTGAAAAGCACAAAATAGCATATTTAAACTGTCAAGCCCTAATTGTTTCATTAGATGGTGGTAGTCTTTGACAAAAGGAGCTGGCTAACTGCTGAAAGCAAGAATGATGAACAGTAATTCTGGCAGGGCACTGGGGCACTGCACTAGTTACCTCTCCTCTTTTGTTTCTTCCCAGTTCATCTCTATTACAAGGGGAAGTCTCATTTTCTAATGTAATGACTGCTATTAAAATCAGTTAAGAGCCTTTCACGAGCTCTGTGGTATATCGTCTACATATTTTTAGATATGAATGAACTACAAAGCAAATTCTAGCATTTGTATTCATCTATCGGGTCTCTTGCATCCAGTTTAATATCAATTATACTAATGAAGGGTATTTATTTAGGACTTCAAACCCAGCAGGTTCCGAAAGTGATTTACACATTTTATACATTATGGATGAAATGTCTTGTTTACCACTCAGTTGTTGGCCCCTTACTTTCCATGTGAATACCACACCATCCCCAACTGCCTTCCCTATGTGGGAGAATGGAGACCTTCCTGTCCGAGAGAAATGAAGGAGATTTTTTGGTAGGCAGAAGGCAAGGATTCAACTTAATATCTTGACAGGCCACTGTAGAGAAAGCCCTGGGCTAGGAATTTATGGTAAATAAGCAGTTTCCACGTATTAATTTTGTAAAGCATTTCTGCCCTTCCCTCTAACGCTGCACATCTGTGAGGTATCAAGGGAAAGACTGAGTGGGGGTGGCGAGGAAGGGGGAGTTCTGATTTATTTCTTGCTGCTCAGTGGAATAAAGATCCACAGCATGTTTTCCATTTACACACATTTGAGAATTTAGAGGCTGCTTAGAATGAGAGGGTGGTTATATTTCATCAAGAGACATCATAAAAGCTTTCTCCAGTTTGAAACACAAAAAATCAGATCTCATAGATAGCTATTTTTTCTCAAGTACAAGGAACCAAATGTGATTAATGCCTTTTTCAAGGGCCCAAGCTGCCTTCCTCCATCCAGAGAGAGCTCACTTCGGAATCCTCCCAGCCACCCCAGGCCTCTGTACCTGGCAGGAAGGGAGGGAGGGAGACTCCTCCGCTGGGTGGGCTGCGTGGACCTCTACTTTGGCGGCTGTTCCTCTAAGTTCAGAGTTGATTTATATTTGATTTGAGTTTTTAAATTAGCCTTGTTTAAAATTGTCTTTTTCCAAGGGCAGCTTTACTTTTAGCCCAGCTTCACATTATACACTGTATATACATTTCAGCTGAGTTGTTTTCCAGATCCAGGTGTCTGAAATGTTGAAGCCCAAGTTTATCTTCATCCAAGCTGAGCTGCAGCAAGCTTGTCCTTGTCAGACATTGGTTCTGAGCCTGAAAGTGCTATCTGCTTTATCGGTTCTTAGTCAGTATGGAATGATGAGATTTTTGGAGAGATCCTCATCATTTAAAGCCACCCCACCTTAACTTGCATGTGAATAGATGAGACAGTCTTAGTATTTGAAAAGCTCCATTACATGAGAAGAAACCAGTTGTAAAAAGTGCGGAAAGTGTGTCCAGGAGGAAAGAGACTCCCTCAGCTTAAGTAAAAACTGAAATGGAAAGACAGTTCTTGTAGCTTTTCTGCCAGTCCTGGTGAGGAAGTGCTGTCAGAGCTACGTAACAAGGAAGAAACTGCCACCCAGTGAAGCATGCTCTGTGGCTCAGAGAACAAGCACACAAAATTGCCAAAGCAGTTAGAAGCAGTGCAACTATCAGGGTGGCAAAACACTTTTCCAGTGCAGTTTGTCTTGTTACCAGTGTGAACAGGACTTTAGCTGCTACTTTCAGTGTGGGCTGACACAGGCCTTCCCTTATTCTTATGACTCATTGCCGTTTCCAAGGATCAGCTTTCGCTCAGCGTGTTCTAGAGACATCAGAAATGATTAAAGGTGGAAGATGGGACCCTTGCCATTGGAAACTATTGATGAGAGGGAAATGTAGTCTCATTTCCAAATGTTTATTTGGCATGACACAGGTAAGAATACGTTTCAGCTGAGCACGGTGTCTCATGGCTGTAATCCCACGCAATTTGGGAGGTTGAAGCTGGAGGATCAAAGGTTCCAGGCAATAGGCAGCCTGCGTAACTTAGTGAGACCCTGTTTCAAGATAAAAAAAAAAAAAAAAAAAAAAGGAAAATGGGCTGGGGTGCAGCCTAGTGTTAGAGCACCTGCAAAATATATGCAAGGCCCTAGGTTTAACCCTCAAGTGCCATCAAAAAAACAAAGCAAAAACAAAAACAAACATTGCAATGGTTTAATTTGCTATCTGGTTCTCCAAGTAATAAGACCAACCTCTAAGGATTATTACCACTCATCATTTCTATCATTTTCCAACAATATATAAATGGATGGGAAAGGAAAGAGATTTATTTATTTAATGATTAAAAATGTTTTAGCTCTTAAAATAACCTAAAAATTGCATATTGCACATATTTCCAGTTTGTTTCTTTCCTAAATGCAAACAAAAATCCTGGAAATATGCAATCTATAGTTAATAACTCCATTATGGATGTTGTTGTTGTTGTTAGGTGCCGTCGAGTCGGTATCCGACTCATAGCGACCCTCATAGGGTTTTCAATGGCTGACTGTTTCGGGATAGCCTTGGGAGTGGGTTGCCACATCCTTCTCCCATTTTTTGCAGTGCTGGGAATCAAACTCGGGACCTCAGAGACTGCAGTGCAGTGCTCTACCAACTGAGCTAAATCCCAGCCCTAATCTAAAATGAAATTAAAATATAAGGAAATAAGTTTCTTTTAGGTCTATGTAGTATCATACTGTTTATCAAATTGCCTTCTGTAGATTACCAGTTACACTTAATTTTTTCTTGTCTTTATGTTTCTTTCCACTTCAGAAAATTAGTATTCATATAGTTTTCATTAATTGTTGTACTATGCACATGAATTGATCAAATGTTCAGTGAGCACATTGGATGGCAGCTTCTCTAAGTTTAAGTCACTAATAATAACTCACATTTCCATACAATTGTCAAATTGTAATATTGGCTATAAATTGAATTAGTAATCTGCCATTGTGGACTCTTTTGACAGACTTCATGAGATTATCTTAGAATATGTATGGAATTATAGAATGTTGTATAGATGTTGGGCATTAATAACAGCACATAACACAGTAGAGAGAAAGACAGTTCTAGCAGGGTTAAGTGGGTACTTACAAAGCTGGCCCTTTTTATCCATTTGTAGTGAAAGATTTTCAAAGGCCATGTAAGAGTATCACGTATAAAAGATAAAAATTGTCTCAAGATTCTGTTGCTTTTTTTGTGAGCTTTTTAAAAAATAACCTTTCAGAGCTTCTTTTACAGTGGTACATTTTAGTAAGCAGGGCCTTGTGTTAATTTTTTAGTGTTTTACAATTACTCAAATACAATTTTTATAAATATTCAAGCTCATAAAAGTGGGCACTTTAATTTTATGCTGGCGACAGTGGAGTGGAGGGAAGATATTGGATAGTACTATGTAAGCTGCCATAAGCAAATTTAAGTAATAGTGTGGATGGCACCTAATATCAACATCAATAATTTTCACGCTATACACAGATCTTTCTCTCAAATTCTGTTCTTTAATATCATCTCCCCTTGTTGTATCAGAAAGCAATAATATCACAACTTTCTGCCACCTCAAATATAAGATTGTAAGTAAAAATTTTCTTGCCTTTGAGCTCTTTTCCCTAACTCTCCTGCCTTTGATAAAGATCCCCTCTAGATTACCCATTCTTGAAACCCTGGAATTAGCCCTGATTCATGCTTCTTCTTTATTGAGGAAATCTGGATATTTTTTCTAAGAATATATATGTTGCTCTTTACATATCTTTTGAGGATGCTATTGTTGTTGTTTAGGCCAATCTCTTAGATAACCCATTGGAATCCCATGCCCAGAAACTTCATTCATTGTGCACCCTACCTCTGGCTCTATTAAGGTTCAATTCAAATATTTTTCTGTATAATTTTACCAAACTTAAGGTCTTGCTCTTCTCTAATCCTCAATAGTTGTTGATTTCTACCAAAAAAGCCCAGTAAATTATTGCCTGTCTCATGTTCTTTGATATTATTTGCACATATTATAATTGTCCCTCTGTGATGTAAACTATGGTACAGAGATAGCCCCCTGTGTTTGTTCTAAATTTCTGACACAACCTAGATGGTGCTGGGGAAGTAACAGGTACACAAAAATCCTATGTTAATTATTTTCATATTTACTGGGAGATGTCAAAAACATGCTATGCATTTTCCATGAAAATTATCTACATGCTGAGTGTGGTGGTACACACTTATAATCCCAGCATTCAGGCATCTGAGGCAAGAGGATCATGAATTTGAGGCCAGCCTGGGCTACACAGTGAAATCCTGTCAAAGCAAGGATGAGGTCAAGGAGGAGGAGGAGAAGGAGGAAAAGAGGAAGAGAAGGAGAGACCCAATGACAGAAAGAAAAAGAAAGGGAGAAAGAAAGAAAGATGAAATAAATAAATTAATAAATTAATTAACTAATTAATTAATTTAAAATGCTCTCCATGATTAGTTTCAGAAAATTTAGGGTGGACTCAACATGTAAAAATATGTATTTTTGAACTTTGGATAGTTTTGTTTTTGTCTTGAAATCATTTGGTTTGGCCACTGTACATGTGGGTATTATTAAAGTCATGTCAGATTTCCAAATTAAGGGGCATGAACTGATATGTTACAATAAGATTCCTGATAGTAAAAGGAAAATTGGAAAACATAGTAAAAATGTAGATATTTTAAAATTCTCTCATGTCATATGCTGTATTGATGTTATCTTCTGTAACTATATCAACACAACTAGCTTATTGCTATTTTAGAAAGAAATTCAGCTCAGTGGTAAAGATATAGTCTAAAAAGAGAAGATGAGTAATGATGCATCTAATTCACAATAAATCTGTGTGATACTTTGAATTTTAGGCAATAGCTGTATTTATTTTTATTGTATTTTTTATGAGGAGCTTTTGGAAAAGCTTATGTTCCATGAGCTGATGTTTATGGTCAGTTCAATCTTTCTTTGAAGTTGAGCTACACCTATAAAATAGGCCATGACTCATCTGGATGCTTATGACTACATGATGCTCATTTGTAAAGTTCAAGTCTTTACGGCCTTATGGACACACCTCTTTTTGACAAGCCTGAGATGCCCAGACTCAGAAGGGATGTAAGTATGTGTCATTACAGGCTCAGGAATGAGCATGCTCTTCCATTATCCAAGCTGACCTCACTGTTTCTGGCTATATAAACTAGTCTGTCTGCTCTGAATATTAATCATGTTGGCTTTAAACTTGGGAGTCTTTTAAAAGAGAAGCTTCCCACTCCTCAACAATAACAAACAATTTAACATTGTGTTTAGCAACTTGTCAGCTACTCCATCTCTGTCAAAGACATCTCTCTGGTGATTACATCTCAATCATGGCTGGGCCAGTTTGTATTACACATTATAGAGAAAAGAGGTGGCAATAAAACAATTTAATAGCATTTCTTAATGTAAAGGGAAAAAATGAAAGAGAAGAGAGAGGGAGGCAGGAGAAGGAGGAAGAGAGAGAAGGCAAAAATGGAGAAAAGCAATTATAGTTAATATTCCTTGAATTCTATTTTCCAGTCTTCTAAGAGCTTCATATAGATTGACTTATTTAATCTTCCCGACAACTCCATGAGATAGCTACTATTAGTATCTTCATTTTTTCACCCTGGTGATAAAATTGAAGCAAGAGGAGTAAGTACACATTTAGGGTTTGAATCTAGGCAGTCTGACACCATAGCCCAAATTTTAAACTTCTGTGGCATACTTTCTCTATATATAATAATTGCTGAATGCACTTTGAAAATAGAGATTTAATTTAAAAAATAGTCATAACACAAAATAAATGGGAATTTAAACCTTCTATCTGTTTAAGCATAATTCCATAAGATGCCTAGACCATCTATTGAATAGTGAAATATTTTGCCAATTATTTTATCTTGAATCCATAAAATGAAGCTATTTATTTGGTTGTTGGTGGTTGTAATCATCTGGCAAGGAGTTTTCACAAAATAGAGAGACAATGAATGCTATTTGAAACCTTATAATGTTGTCCCATTGAAGATGAAGGTGCACCTGACACATGCCATGGTATTTTTAAGTAGCATAATATGGTTGTGAAAACAGGAAATTGAATAGGGAGATAGGAGAATTTTTGCTTTTGAATTATGGTGCTGGGGATGAATATTGAATATACCATGGACTGCCAAAAGAACCAAGATATCTTTCCTAGAAGAAGTGCAACCAGAGTGCTCCTTAGAAGCAAGGATGGCTAGACTGCGTCTTAACATATTTTGGACATGTCAGGAGGGACAGGATATAATGTTTAGGAGAGTGACAGGTCAAGGAAAACAAGGAAGACCCTCAACTAGATGGATTGACACAATGTCTACAACAATGGGCTTAAATATAAAGAAAGATCATGTACCTGGGACCAAATGGGGAAGTGTTTTGTTGTGTTGTACATAGGGTTGCTTTGAGTTGGACCCCACTCGATGGCACCTAACAACAACGACAACAGTGGTTAAGAAATGCATCTAGTCCTTGGGTCTAATTGTCTTATTCTCATCAAGTTTTATTCTTGATCACTTTCCTAATTTTATTTTAGTGTTTCATGCAGATGTGCCCTAGGCTTTGTAAATGTCAAAGAGTTAGCCAGCAAATATTAATTGATTAAATGTTCACTTTTCCTCCTAATGTACATATCTAGTGAGTAGGGTTTTGTGGATACTTTACTAAGGATTGATTGGCAGATTAGTCATTCTGCCAAAAGTAAAGGGTATAGCATGAATATGAACTGTGTAATGTTTTACCTACAGACCATTGAAAAAATGAGTTTGGTTTTGATAGTCAATACCTACTCATATAAGGTCAGCAGAGCAGAATTAGATGATTAGAATATTTTATGGTCTTGTATAAAATCATTTCCAGTCACTACTAGTTCAGTACTATGGTAAGTATAAAGGAAATTTGTTGTTTTGTTGCTTAGCACCTGGATTTTACATTGGTAGAGCCTCTTCTCCCCTAACCTCAGGTCAAATGCTGTTCCTTTGACTGTATTCCTAACTTGAGGGGCAAAGCATGTAGCTCAGGCCTAAGCAAGTCAATAATCACATTCTTTTACCATTTGTAATTAATTCAAATGTGGGTTAAACCCAGACCTTAGCACTGTGAGGACTACTTGGATTCAGGGTAATGTAGGCATGAGAGCTTCTGGCAGTTACTTTGAAACCATGAGAACACTGAGGATATCAGGTTGAGGAATGCTGAGGAAAACCAAAATCAAAACCCAAAACCATTTAGGCTTTGGATCAATCCTTGCTTGAATTCAGATTACTTTTGTCTTGTTCAGTTGTGTTATCCAGCAAATTAAAAAAAAAAAACAAATTTGGGCTTTTAGTAACTAACAATGGAAAGAATATTAAATATGAAGAGCAAAAAGTGGAAAATCAAGGAAACTGATAAACTTTTAAAATATATTTCGCTTACTTGTCATGTTAATACGATGTGAAAGTTATATGGGACTGTCTGAGGTTATCTCGCTCAGTGTTTTTACATGCAGCACACAGTATTTGGGCGAGGCAGTAGCCTTCCTAAGTTGCCACCAGTATCCTCCACAGCACTGGCTGAGGTGGTGGGCCTAGAAGGCCATGCTGGTCCCACGTGATATTCAGCCCCTGCCACCTCTCTGGTGACCTGACTAAGTCTGAGTCAATCTAGAGGGTGATCTGAGCCAAATGCTTTATCTCACTCGATAATTTGACCTAAGAGATGCAAGTATAGCCGGAGAACCATGATCACTTGAACTGCAGGTTGTGCTGAGACTAGTGGTAGTTTTCAGCTGTGTGCACATTGACTAGCAAACAGAAAATGCTTGTCTGGAGAAAGAAACAGGAAACTTCAACTGACAAGGCAAAACAGAGAGAAGCTGGGGGAGAAAGAAAGAGGGAACACTGGAAGAAGTCATCTAAATTTCTTACCTCTCAGTTTCACTCCTGTAACTTGACTGAGCGTCCTGTTTATCCATTCATTCATTCAGTCAGGCAGCCACTTGTTTATTAATTCAATAATAATCATACTGCTCCTTTATGTCAGTACTGTTCTAGGTTTTGCAGATACAGTGGTAAACAAGACAAAATTCCTGTTTTTGTCATGAAGGATATAATTTGGAAGAGGAAATTGATAAAAAGAATAAAGTAATTGGGCATTGTGGTGCACACCTGTATCCCAGCACTTGGGAGGCTGGGGCAGGAGGATCTTGAGTTTGAGGTCAGCATACATAGTGAGATCCTGTCAAAAGAAAGATAGCAAGAAAGAAAGGAAGAAAGAAAGAGAGAGAAAGAAAAGAAAGAAGGAAAGAAAGAAAGAAAAGAGAAAGAGAAAAAAAAATTAAAAAGGAAGAAATACAGAGGAAGAAAGGAAAGAATGAAGGAATATGTAAAGAGGCAGAAAGCTATATATACCAGTATGTATGGAGAGAGAATTAGAAGTGATCTGAAGAAAATGTATGTGAGAGTGATGATATTTTTACTGACTGGACAATGTTTGTATCTTTAAGATGACATTTGACAATTGAAGGTAGCGATGAAGTAACTATGACAGTTAGAGAAAGAGAGTTCCAAGAAAAGACAGCAGAAAATGCCAAGGAGAGATGGCAGAAAAGTAATAAGGCTGGTACTAGGAACTAGCAAGGTCAGTGTGGCCAGTGCACACTGACTCAGAAAGAGTTTGGTTGGGACTTGAGATCAGAGATACATAGGCAAGAGATAATGTTGGGCCTTGAAGATCATGCTAAGGACATTTTGATCATGCCATTTAGAATTGCTTATTTTCCAGTAAAAATAGTTCAAAAATTGTGAATATTTACAATAAATTTCTGTTTCTTAACAATAAGCCTTGAGTAGAAGAATTGCATAATATTTTTAAAAATAATCAGTTTCTACAATGGAATACTACTCAGCAATCAAGAAAAATGAAATAAGGTCATTCGCAGTAAAATGGATGGAATTAGAGAAAATTATTTTAAGTGAATGAACACAAGCTCAGAAAGAGAAATACCACATGTTCTCACTCATATGTGGGAGCTGATTCAATATTATAAGAAGGAAAAATCCTATTCAAAGGTAGGATCAAAATAAAAGTGGGGGGCGGGGGGAGATAAGAATGGTGTCAATTTAAATGGTCTAGAAAATGCATGTAATTGTTCTAA